>LR750170.1:98257-148208 GCA_902729485.2 Mus minutoides
ATGATATCTAAGACTGTGTGTGCCAATTTTAAAAGATTAAATGAATAAAATTTGTAATGAGTAAATAAAATTCCTTCTGACTGGAATCCCTGGGCATGGTCCTGCTCGCCTATGTGGACCCTGCAGATACACCGTTTCTTCTGGCTACTGCCCATTTTCTAGTTCCCCAGCCTTCTCTTGACATTCGTGAGCTACCCTACACAGCCAATAGATGCCGTTTGCTTAGCACGGGCTCTCCTGCCTGCAAAGGCAGGTGCACTAGCTGGTAAGCTTGGATATCAACGGAAGACAGAGGTGAAACTGGAAGGCCAGGTTTACTAACCCCAGCCTGGCTGCATCCTAACAAACAGGGTACAGAGATCTTACTTCACGTCTCCCGTGTCGACACAGCAATTTATACACACAGAGGGAAAACACACGCTCTTCTACTTACAAAAAAAAAAAAAATCAACTCTGTTTTTCTAGTTGGTTTCCATGGTCAGATAACTTCCCGACAACAGGCTCATAGGACAAAGAGGGAAATGATTATGGTTGCTGTGAGGAAATAGAAAAGCTTTTGTACCGTATGAGGAGCGGCTGAGAGACAGCTCCAAGTCACGGGAAGCGCTGCTTGGCTGTGGCAGCTACTGAGAGCCTCTGCCAGAGGTTCCTAGCATTCATTGAACCTCATGAGGGCCCCTGCCTGGTTTGATGCCTATCTGTTCCCCCTGACCACCAAGGTGTGAGAATCGCGGTTCATACATGAGTGTCCGTGAGGAGTAAATCTGAGGTTGAGCTAATACACCTAAAGTATAAGCGAAAGCACGGGAGTCTTTTAAAAACCCGGGGCACACTTGTAAACATGTGGTTTCAGGACATAGAGATAATGATGATGACAGTAATAATACCTAATTTTATTGATCACTTGCTACGTCCCAAGGTGCCAAAGTACCCTATCTGGATTATCTCACTAAACCACATAGTTACAGAATAACTAATGCCTGGATACCTTACCGTGCACACATAGCTAGCCAGCGTTTACACCCTGTAACTCAAATTCTAACACCTGTGCCCGTGATTGTTTCAGGTAAGGCTCAAAGCCGTACTATTTATCAGGACACCAAGTAAGAGAACAGGGCAAGCTTTTTTCAAAATAATAATAATAATAATAAATAAAAAGGACATTGAATTAATTAAAACCAAGAAAAATCATCCAAATTCCCCCCATGACCTCTCAGCAAGTGTGTGGCGGTGTCACTGTCATGGCGGTGTCACTGTCATGGCGGTGTCACTGTCATGTTCAGGTACTTGTGAGGGACTGGTTAGTCTTTTAAATACCAGTCCACGCAGGGTTGATTGGTAGCTCACCCAACCCTTACCGAATCTTACCACTAGATGGAGATATGACATCAGTGAAACACAGGACCCAGAGGCGCTAAGGAACAGGCTAACCAAACAATTTCAGAGCTAAGGAGACCTCAATTCATCATTGCCCAGACTTCATTTTAAAGTTGGGAAAGTGGAGGAAAGCTGAGTGAAATGACTGTTCTAGGTATGATAATAAGGTAGTCAGAACATTGAGATAAAAATACAATTGTGTAGCTGCTGAGGGACCTGCCACCTTAAGGCCCTTCATCCATGTCTCTAATCCTATCCTCACTAGCTGCCCAAGATGTGGGTCTGTTCCCTCATTGGCCTATACAAGGGAACTGATAGTTACA
This sequence comes from Mus minutoides, assembly GCA_902729485.2. Lineage (NCBI taxonomy): Eukaryota > Metazoa > Chordata > Mammalia > Rodentia > Muridae > Mus > Mus minutoides. The sequence goes on from LR750170.1 coordinate 99,958, forward strand.
GAAGGAAGGATGCTCACTGCAAGTTCCACAACCAGTAAGGGACAGGGAGCCAAGCCTCCACTTGCCTATAACGCTGTGCTCATTAAATGGACAAATGAACTCTGAATATCTGGGATTCTGTCTCAAGCTACCCTCCAACTCTCAAGCGTGTGTGTGTGTGTGTGTGTGTGTGTGTGTGTGTGTGTGTGTGTGTGTGTGTAGATGGGGGGGGGAGAGGGAGAGAGAGAGAGAGAGATTAGCGTTGTCCATTAAAGGAATGGTCTTGAAATCTAAAGTCCAAAATACATGTTTCATTCTATAGTTATAATTCCTTAATCAATTCAAATTTATTAAAAAAAAAAAAGTACTGCTCTTTCCCCACTGCCAAAACTACATGAGTTAAGGAGATTCGGTGAGTGTCCTAGTTGATTTCAGCTCACACAAACAAACACGACCTTAAGACTCACACAATGCCTTCTGCCGGGTCCCATGGTCATAGTCCTTCCTCTGGCTTCCTCCAATCGACAGCTATTTGATCATTAAATATTTTTAAAATCTCAGCTTCTCCTTAACTATTCACCATAGGTACATCCTAAGACCCCACTGCTGACGATACAACACGCTTTGGATGAAGGACACAGGAAAATCAAGCTGGAACTGGCCAGGAAAGGTCCCTCGTGCTGGCTAGCTGGCTAGCTATCATCATATCAGAAGATACAGGCTACTGAGGGAGAAACGTTGTCAACAGTCTTCCCCAGATGAACAACGGTACCAACCTGTCCAGCAAGATGTGTCCACTGTTTATGGCTGACGGTATGGGGTCATCCAGTACCTTTCTGTTTGATTATTACATCTGCTCCACAAGAGAGAATCTATCCCTGGTACTGAATACTAGGTCAAAAGCCTATGACTAGGGTAGGTCATGGGCCCTGGGAGGTGGTAGGAGCCATTTTGCTAAGTGGACACCTTGTCAAACTGCCTTCTAAATATTTCCAAATATTTGTTCATGCCCATAAATGAATGTTTCTCTCAGCCTTGTTCAGAGAAGCTGTGGCTGGAGAAGTGAGCTGTGAAATGCTGTCTTCTAGACATGATGTGGTTGCTGTGCTCATGAACTCATGGTGGCTGTAGCTACCTGCTCAAGACTGCCCGGAGATCAAGCTAGTCAGCGTCTCAGCATGGATGGGAGAGGAGCTCCTAAGGCCCCATCCTTCCCTGAGGAACTATTGGAAACCGATGGGTGTTAGTGGTGGGAGGAGTCATCTTCTTTGAGGTGTGGCTAACAGAACATTGTCCATGCTTGGTTGGATGGGCCCACACCAGTGCATACGGGCAACACAAATTGGACTCAATGAGGTTTTATTGGTTTGGGGTTTGGTATATTTACCAAAAAAAAGATATAAAGACAAGAAGGGAAGTATGGGGGCGGTCTTAAGGGGAGCTGAGATGGGATTTAGAAATTAAATATGACCAAGATTCGTTGTGTATATACATGTGAAATTGTGAAATAAACATAAAAATATTTTTTTCAAAAAGAAGCCTCAGCTTTTCTACTAAGAAATCTCTCTCACCTTCCTCAGAAGATGGGGTTTCTCAAAATAGAATATCCCAAGCTCTCATTATAACTACATCAAAATTACTAATCCTGCTAGAAAATTATTCTAAGCTCAAAAAGTATTTACAAAGTTAAAATTCTCTACAGAAATGATGGAGCTTCTGGAAGACATCACCTCTTAAGATGGAGACTCAGTGGCTCTCAGCCTGTGGGTCATGACTCTTCAAGGTCGGAAGACCCTCTCACAGGGCTGCATATCAGATATTTACATTACGGCTCATCACAGTAGCAAAATTACAGTTATGAAGTAGCAATGAAATAATTTTATGTTTCGGGGTCAGCATAACATGAGGAACTCTGTTCCAGGGTCGGAGCATTGGGAAGGTTGAGAACCACTGCTCTAGTTAAACATCACGATTTTAGCTATAACAGTCCAATATAAAACTGCCTCGGGTATGTGTGCTTTGCTAGAGCTTGGCTCTTTGCTCACTGGTTTGGCCAGTCTCTGTCTCAGATTTTTCTCAGGCTACTCACATAAGTGAGTGATCTGTTTACAGCAGCCTGAAAGCTTGTGTCTGAAAACAGAGTCACCGGTACCTATGGGCTGCTCTTGCAGCAGAGCAAAGCTGGGTTCCCGGCATCCATGTTAAACAGCTGACAACCGCCTGCCACTGCAGCTCCAGGGAATCTGATGACCTCTTGTGACCTCTGTAGGCAGTGAACTCTGTGTACACACCACCCATGACATACCTCCCCCCACACACATATACACATAATTAAAAATAAAATAAACCTGCTCTAAAAAAATAAGATAAAATAAAACATACTATAAGTTTAGCATTTAACATACAAGTTAATAAGGATATTAGCCAAGGAAGTGAATTATATATGGAAGTACATTATGGAGAGTGTAATGAAAGTGAACTACAATAAATGTTTACGCAACACAGGAGAAAAGAACGTACCATTTTCAATCTTGCTTTTAGGATGTGGTCCACTGAACGCTAAAAACTTTCCTGGAACGATCCAGTTGAAGTCCCCGTTTTCAACGCGCTGGCAGGATTTTGTGAAAAAAAAAAGAAAAGAAAAATAGCTTATAGTGTTTCTACAGTTCAAGAAGTCCTTACAAATAACATATCCTATTGGCATTAGATTAATAGGACTTGCATAAGGGGAAATTAATATATAATAATATATAAAACACTATTGTGTCACCCCATTTAAGAAAAGTTTCTACTCAGATGATTAAAAAATACAGACTGTATGAAAGGTTGTTTGTCTTAAAGTCTCCTGGTCAGTCTGCAATGAAATAAGATGAAATTTTATTCCAGAAAAAAAACAAAACAAAACAAAACAATAGATCAAGGTAAGAGAAAATATAAGGACTTTCATGAACATAGTAAGGAGGCTTTAAATAGTGAAAAAACTATAAATATCTGGGTCACAAGAAACACAATCCCTTTTTCTTGTTGTTGTTGTTGTTGTTGTTGTTGAGAGTGTTTATGCCTACCATCAATGGTGATTTAAAGACCTGCAAAGGGCAGGAAGGAGGGCTGAGGCGCCATAAACCTCTCGGCCACAGTCTCCTGCAGAGGGCGCCAAGCCCAAACAAAGGCTGGCAAAAAAAAAAAAAAAAAAAAATGGCAGGCGCTTCTAGCCCTGGCTAACTGATCACCCTGGCTCTGACCTTCCAAACAGACTTTCCAATGAAGTCTTTCTTTGAATGTTGACTATCTTTAAATAAGTTTGCAAAGCCTGTGAACCCAAATAAAATGTATCTGCCGGCTGACTGATGAATAGGTGTCAACCTTTGGTCAGCAAACGCCACCTGCTCATCAGCAAAGGCCTGCAAGCCAGGAAATGGCTCACCTTCCCACATTCCAGCACCTCCTCCCTGCCTCATTTGCTTCCCTGTCCTTGTGCTACTAACCCATCCGGACTGGGACAGGGATTGGGTTACACCCAAGACTTTGCCAGTGACCAGGGGACTCCAATGTAATGCATTAAAAAATATTCACACCTCCACACCCAACTCCACCCTGGCCTAAGTCTCCATCTACATCAGGGAAGCAACAAGTTTTCCTGTAAAGAACTCTTCCTCTGGCTTATAGTGATGGCCTCCATGGTAGGCATCTAAGCCAATTAGAGCTTGGGCTCTGGCAAGTACAAAATAAATATGTATTAAATGATCTAGAACATCAAAGCAATCAGAGCCACTACCTCACTTATGCTATCCATTGCCACTTCCATGGAAACCAAAACCTGGCTGGCCAATTTCTATTCCTAAAACACAGATATATCTTTCCAATTATAAAAAAAGTATTTTTTTAAAAAAAGCTTTATAAACATCTTGAATGTGTATCCACTATAGTAACCCAAAGATAAAAGACAAAATCACTCTACAACACCCTAAAAATCTTGGAGATGCCTAGCAGATGTGTAGCTATCTCTTTATAACAATTGCTAAGGGATTAAACAATTTGTTTAAGTAAAAGTCTAAATGAATGATCCACTTTAAAAAGTCAAGAATAAACATGAGCTTCAATTATCAAAAGACAAAAGCATGTCCTGATCAATACTAGAAGACAATGGCTTTCTGTGTTCACTATTTCTGTATCCTTGGTCACTAAGGGGGACAGATGAATATATTGAATTACACCTGTTCATTTTGATTATAGATATCTGCTTGGTTAAATAGTAACCTTTTATAATCGATCATGTGAATAGAGACAGTGAGATAAATTCACTGTAATTTACCAACAAGATAAATTCACTCACAGAATCAACAGAATTGTGTTTGTAAACCTTCTTACCTAAAATGGTAAACATTGGGGAACACTGGCTCTATTTAGCAGCCTAGGAAACGTTGGTAGAGTGAAACAATGAGATCTTAGATTTAAATTTGAAAGAAAGGTCACAGCTTTTAACTGACCTAATACTATAAAAGATTACTCCCGGTAATGTTCCAGAACAAGGATCTATCTGTATGTTGCAAGATATTCGATCATGTTGTGAACCCTAAGACTGTGTTATTTACTGTTTCTAGTTGTGGCGTGGCACAGCCCTTAGCACACACCTTTAATACCAAACAACGAAGGTAAAGTTAGTTTGTAATTAGGAAGTGCCCATATTTGAAAATGATATCTAATTGAGTGCAGACAGTAGCGAATCAAAGAAAGATTTGACAGAATAGGATACGCCCAACTCTCGGGAAGCGAGAGAGGAAAGGAAGGAAAGCTACGAAGAACCAGTGAAGACAGCAGGAGGAGGCAGCTTTACTGGGACGCTTTTACAGAGATTGGTTGAAAAGAGAACAAGCGAGACACAGGTCAAAACAAAATGAGCCAGAGAAGGAGAAGGAGCCAGAACAATAGAACAGATGGCCGAAGTCATTCTGAGGCCAAACAGAGCAATTCAGGAGAGGCCGAGAGAAGAGCAAAATTGAATCTGTCAACTTGGAGTGGAGTTTGAGCCAGAACAGCTGAGTTGAACCAGCCAGCTAGACTTCAGAAAGAACTAGGAAGGGGTGAGCTTATTCAGCAGTAATTCTCAGAGGCTGAAAGCATTCTAGAATAGACTGTACAGAGACTAGAAATTTCCAGGACTAGGCCTAAGTTAGCAGACAGAGGCAGTAAACCTCAGAGATGACAATTACGTCGGGCGACTAAAAGTTACTTTATATCTGTGCCCCTTATATCTGTGCCCCTTTCCCGGTGATTTCTACAAATGTTAACATGTTGATGACAGAATATTTAAAATGACACAAATCTGTTGTCCTAATTAAAACTTCAAAGAATCCACCTCAGGCAGGAACTTCAGGTACTTTCCAACCCTACCACATTTTGTAAAGAAACATGTGAACAGGCATGAGATATGAACATTGATTTAGCCCCAGCTGAGGTAAAGCTCCCTACCCATCAAACACCAGTTAGAAAAGCTACACGTGACCTACCCTACAAAATAAATGTCTCATTCCTACAATGGGTGTATTTAGATACTGTAACTCACCATACTGTAAGATTCTCCAGTTCAGATTTCCCTTGAACAGCCAAGTTGCTGTTCCTAAAATGGAATCTGACTGAAAAGTGCCAATTTCCACACTTGCAGAGAATGTATTTATGTCTGTGGTGTACTCACCACAGAAGCGCAAACATTTGGACTTTTGCAGTTATCATAGGTCCACAGTGAACACAGAAAGGCCCTGGGGCTGATAGCAAGACACCAATACAAGCTGTCTAGCCTGGCAATATGTATTTTCCACCACTCTACCATGCATGGTTTCCCAGAAAACAAGTCAAGAACTGTTAACTTTAGGCAGGAGAGATGACTCAGCAGTTAAGAACACTGGCTGCTCTTCCAGAGGACCTGAGTTCAATTCCCAGCATCCACACTGCAGCTCACAACTCTCTGTAACTCCAAGTTCCAGGGGATCCAACACCCTTACACATGCAGGCAAAAACATCAATGCACATAAAAATAAATAAATAAGCCTTAAAAAAAAAAGACTGTGACTTGTTGCTATGCACAAAATAATAAAAGGTATTCTCAGTGCTTTTATTTCAGATTGACAAATATCAGTTATGATAACAGCAAACACAAACTACAACCCCACTCTGCAGAACGGTACCCTATGTCGCTCATTTAATTCCCCAAATAAGCCAAGAGGAAAGAGCTGCGACCTTTTTCATTAAGGAAAAACTGCACTACATTTGCCATATAACATCCAAGAGGCTCATCGACCAGAAGGCCGGCAGAAAGAACGCTTCAAAAACTAAGACGAAAACTTCAATGTCTTTTCAAAAATTCATTTTAAAGAAGTTTTTGCATTTTCCTAACCTCTGAATCCATGAATTCACATTCACAGGACCGCTTTATTACATAAATACGAACAATGTCATGAAGCTGGACCCTTTATGAGCTAAAAGCATAGTCAATATTTGAGCTGTTGGGTTAAAATTAAGTTTCCATGCTCTGGTGCTAGATCATCGTCAAGCTCCCAGACTGTGGCTTTGCTTCTACTTTTGAATGAGAGTGTGGTGCGTGATGTGGGGTGACTGTGCCCCCTCAACTAGTAACAACCGGAAGTGAGAGGCACGTTGGTAGAAGACAGGATGGAAGACAGACCGTGGGCAAGGGAGAAAGATAAGGTGGGATATTTGAGAGATTGTCCCAACAGTCTAGGCCATTGAGCAACTGCAGACTGTGGCTCTGCGTCCGTCTCGATGCTGGGGTGTGGGAACTCGGATGAGCAGATGAAATGCAGGATGCTAGCTAGGCTGCATTTTATCCTACACCGAGAGCTTGCAGGAAGCACCGATGTACACAACCTAAGATAGGGACCCCAGCCTGGGTGAGAAACAACACAGGCTGAGGCCAAAGCTGGGGTTCCCTAACTCCCAGACATCCGGTCAGGAACAGAGCGGGGGCCCTAGTGCTGAGGATAACGAGCCCAGGCCGAGGACAGCTGGAACTCCATAGCGGCAAGTGTCTGGGAGCACTGAGAGGCCTTCTGCAGGAGACTTAGGCAGAGGGTCTGGACAGCAAAGGCTTCCCCCTACGGAGCTTCTTGATGAGAGAGACAGTCCTTGGTTCCAAACTATTTACTGATTGCTCATCGTGCAGAATAGGTGCATACCACTTCCTCAGGGTGGACCAGAGATTAAATACCTTTCGCAGGAAGGAATGTCCAGGAAGGGATGCTAATTGGCTAAACCCTCAGGGCCCATCTAGATTCCTCATTAGCATTGCGAACTCTGTTCTGTGCTACCTGTCTCTTTCTTTATGTGTGTGTGTGGGGGGGGGGGCTGTGGTCATGTGTTCCAGGCCAGGAATCAGGTCGGGGATAGGGGAAACACCTCCCATCTTCATGAATGAGGTGCAGGGGTTTCTGAACCCACTCAACCTTACTAAGGTTTCCTGACATGGTCCACTATCTCACAGCCCACTTAACCACAGGATGTGAAAATCCAGGATGCTTGCTGATGTCATTTTAATGCTCAACACATAAGGCCTGGGAACAGCAGTACACATGTTGTTATTGTCACTTAAAAGTCAGTGAACTGGAACCATAGAAAACATGTTCACAGAAATCATGAGGTCCTATAACATCAGGGTTCTAGAGTGGACAAAGGAAACAAAAAAGACTTATGAGAAAGGTTGAGAAAGATGACCAGAGATTGCAAGAGCCATCACATTACAAAATGAGGAAGGAAAATGCCTTCTCAATCAGAGACTGGCCACAGGACCGAACCTGGACTGTTTAGTTTGGGACACTCCTGTGTTGGCAGGAACATCAAACTATTATAGTTACAGAGACCACGCCTCAAATAGTTTGGAAGTTGAAGGAAGAGGAGGAGGGGGGAGGAGAGGGGGAGGAGGAGGGAGAGGAGGAGGAAGAGGAAGAGGAAGAGGAAGAAGAAGAAGAAGAAGAAGAAGAAGAAGAAGAAGAAGAAGAAGAAGAAGAAGAAGAAGAAGAAGAAGAAGATGATGATGATATCTATAATCCCAGCATCCCAGCACTTGGAAAGCTGAGGCAGGAGGTCTGCTCTGAGTTCCAGGCCACCAGGACTACAGTGAGACCCAATATCAGAAGAGCAAAAACCAAAACGCACAAAGACCCAGAGAAAGAAAGCAGGGAAAGGAAAGAATAAACCAAACAGAAATTAAAGAGGAAGGGGATAGAAACCATAATTGATTGGGAGAGGGAAACCTTACAAGTCTTATAGACTTAGTCAACGCTATATCAGTAAACAGCAATGATTTCTTAGTACGTGAAGAAGGTCTGGGTCCCTCTCCAGTAGCAGCTGCAGTGGCCAGGAAGGAATTTGGCTACCTTAAACTTGTGGCCTTTCAGTGGTGAAATAAATACAACAAAATGACTCCAGAAGCATGCTTCAAATAGTTCTCATAGTCAATCCCTGTGGGAGGCACACCTCTGTAATTGCTCCAGATGGTTGAGGACTTGCCCACACATCGGCACTGAGGCCTCCTTGACCCTGGTGCTAGGGCAGGAGGACACAGTCCTGCCCACAGTGTATGAACAAGAGAGGATCACAGGCTAGGCTGCATCCAGATTCCACTCCAGACTGCTCGACAGAGCCACTCCCAAGCACAGCCTTGCCCTTCCACACACTGACTCCTGCTGCAGACCAGAGATGGGGGACATAACAAAACATCCTCAGAGAACATGCTAAACCTAAGAGTCAACATCCACTGGTTAGTATGACAGTTTCCTGATATAATGAAGGATATGGTCAGGCTAGACAGTCTTGACTCATACCATAAACTAAGATGGCATTACATATGAATCCTGATCTTAAACCCACCAACCAGTGATCTGTGTTGCATGTAAAACTGTTTTTTTTTCCTAAGTTATAAATTCTGGTAGCAGAGATGAGCTGATGATAAAAGTGTTCCATATATATATATATTCTACATATATATATATATTCTAAAAAAAGTATTCTGACCCATCATGGATATATTTCCTGGGGAGTTACTACAAAATCAGAATGCATTCCTAATTAAAAGTCTCAGTCTAGGGAGTTAGCTGTGAGATCGAGTCTCCACCCGAAAGGTCTCACTAACGTGACTGCCCGAACATGAGCTGAACAAGTATAATGTCAGTGAGCACACCGAGCTGGACGGATTCACCAGGAGGCTTCAACTCTACACAGAGAACTATAGGCAACCGACAGAGTCTTGGAATGGGAGAGGTGTTCTCCAGGGAAGAGCACACCAGTGCAAAATGGTCAGTAGGCAAGCATACGTACAGGTAGCATTATATGGACTGTGCAGACTATATTTAGAAATGTGTGCGTGTACACACATATACATATATATGCACAGATGCATATATATGCAATAATAATCAATGATCAAAGAGACCATGAACTGGAAGGAGAATAAGGAGGGATATATGGGAGTGAAGAAAAGCAAAAGAGAAATGTTGTAATTAAATTATAATCTCAAATTTAAAAAAAAACAGTTTTGGTCAATTTCCACTGAAAATAGACCACTCTGCATTTGATGTTCACCTGCTCACCCGTGAGTTATTTCACACACACCTTACACACCAACTGACTTCTTGTACTGAATAGACTCTGCTGGTGGCTTACTTTATTCGTGCAATGGCAGACAAGTCACAGTTTCTGCGCACAAGCACAGAGAGGACACAGAAGACACAGATGTGTAAACAGTATCATCTGATACATGAGCCACACAGGGCTGAGAATGACTCGGGGAACCACACAAACAGCCCGAGCCTCTATCCCAACCCTCTCCTCCACCTCCACACCAAGTGCTAGGATTACAGACGGCTCACCACCATGGCAGTTTTTTTTGCACGGGCTCGGGGAATCTACAATCTGGTCTTCATGCTTTTTTTGGCAGCGTTTTTCTGCTTGAGCCATTTCCCTGGTCCCAGCGTTATATTATTATTATTTTATTATTATTATTTGAAAAGCAAAGTTTCCCAGTCAGAGAGATCGGAATGGAGCTGCCTGGGCAGGAACTGAGGAGAGCAGAGGCCCCAGCTGCCGACAGGTGTGAACTGTGTTTACTGGGTATTGAGCAAACTTGATCCTGTTCTCTGAGTGGCACGGTGAGAAGCCTTGTATGGTGCCCCTGCTCCTACGAAAGCAGCAGCTCCTCTCCTCTAGCCGGGTGTGGCTCTCACCTGTCAAGGTCAATGGTGTGTCCCAGATTGCCAGCAAGTGAGAGAACAAAGTCAAGTCAACAAAAGCTTGACAATCTGAAAAAAAAATACCCTCTGGCTGACAGAGCTATTTCTCAGACAGCATTCGTTCAAAAGAGGGTTAGACTTATGGAAGAGGGTGGGAATGACAAGTAACTCAAAGGAAGCCATCCAAGTGGCCGCTAAATTCTGAAGTTGATCTTTGAAGTCCACTGAATCCCCAGGAGGCTACTGAAGGCAGCTCTTTGAAATTGAGAAACTAAGCGAGGTAATAAATGTGACCCACAGCCGGGGGTGGTGGCGCACGCCTTTAATCCCAGCACTTGGGAGGCAAAGGCAGGCGGATCTCTGAGTTCGAGGCCAGCCTGGTCTACAGAGTGAGTTCCAGTACAGCCAGAGCTACACAGAGAAACTCTGTCTCGGAAAAAAAATGTGACCCACAGAGATGAGCGCTCCTCCCGCCCCCCCTCCACCAAAGATTACCCCTGAAGCTCCTTTCTCTGCACTTCGATCCATCAATCCCACCCACAAGCAAGAACAAGCTACTGCTAGTGGGTGACCTTGCTCTGCATTTTCCTATGAGGTCACCACCTCGTGGACCAGTCATCAAAATAAAGCAATAACGCGCCTCTTGGAAAGCCAAGGGAGCTATGAATAGAGGACCTAGCGTCGCCAAGGGGTCGTCAAAGCAGAATGTCCTGCAGTCACTTTACCACCAGAGGGCGTGCTGCCCATATATACACAGACACATACCATAACCATGTAAATTGAACACTAGGGCTCTTGTTTTCACATTTCTCCCTAGGATAAAAGGTCGATATTATTTCCCTGAACTGATCCCTGGCTAGATTTCAAAGGAGTGGCTGCTGTGTTGGTTCTCGGGTTCTTTGAGAATACCTTAATACATTACGAGCCCTGTCGGAAAGTACAGACGTTTCAACACTGATTGCTATGGGGCCCTTTCAGATCATGTGACTTTGGCTAGTTGTTTGGGTGGGTGAGCGCATTGGTTGGTTGGTTGGATCTGGATATTCCTAGTATTAGTGGTAGATTCCTGAGTGAGCAATGTCTGACTAAACAACAGGACAGACAGGTTGACTTGGGAACTGGAGAAACCATATTCTAGAAGGTGGGGTTTTTGTTTTGTTTTGTTTTGTTTTTTGCAAGACCTGTGTCCGATGCTATTTCTCAGGACCGAAGGCAATAATTCGAAGGCTGGTCTCATGGAAATACCCAAATTCCGGAGGCATCCTTCTCCAAACCTCCTAAATTGGACAATCTTGAAAGGACCCCCACATGAGCAGTCAGAGTGGATAGAGCACTGTCTGCTTCCCCTTAGGCTTCATGCCATTCTGGGGGACCATGACGGTACATGGCAAACCTGTCATTTTGTGGAATCATTACCCTGGCCACTCATGGCTCCTGTGTCATACAGGATGAACAGACCAGACTCAGGTATGCCGTAGTGTAAATGCCACACTGGACTTTGAAGGCATAATGTTTTTTAAAAAATGTAAACTACTCCATTAATAATCTCTGTATTAACTATATGTTGGAATATACGGGATATAATGAATTAATTGAAATATATCTTTTAAAATACTTTCACCATTTCTTTCTAGCATTTCTGAATGTCCCTAGTGGAATATTTAAGATATTCATATGACTAATTATAGATGGCATTCTTTAGATCTCTGGATGGCAGGTGAAAGCAGACAAAACCTTTAAGGAACGGGCACTGGCTCATCGTTAGGCTAGAAGCAAGTGGATACACCCTGCTGACCCATCCTCTGTATCGATAAGTAGCATTCTGGTCACATAAAGCTCCTTTAAGGGACTGGGGCTGACTCGGCAGTTAGAGCACCCGCCATGCAAGTACAAGGACCAACATTGGATCCCCAGAAACCCACATAATCTGGTGAGCATGGCAGCCTGCTTGTAAATCTAGCTTCCAGAGGCAGACACGGAATTCCGAGAACAGGCTGGCTAATAAGCCCAGCCATATTGATAAACTCTGAATTTGACTGAGAGACCAACTCTTCCTTAATGAATAGGTAGAAGGATGATAGACAATTTATTAACCTTAGGCCTCCACATGCGCATGTGTGTACATCCATGCCATACACACAGTTACATGTATGCCCCCACACATACAAAACAATGCATATGTATGCAGGCACACTGCACACAAACATAAAAATGTGGGAGAAACTATTTAATATCACAAATATTAAGCTTGTTTGGCTGGTCAGTTGGATGATTGGTTGGTCAGTGGGTTGGTTGGTTGGTTGGTCGGTTGATTTGTTGGTTGGTTTTATCTGAGACAGGGTCTCTATAACTCAAGCTAGCCTTAAATTCATGGCAATCCTCCTGCCTCGGCTTCCCAAGTACCTAGTCTTCTTAAGCCATACTATATAGTAAGTGTAATTTATTAAAGAAGTGTCTATGAGTAAGATCAATAAAACAAGTGACAGCTCATGCTTGCAAGGGTGTAGAATAAGGGCTTACTCATTCACTGTTAGTGGGAGTGCATCCTGCCACAGTACGGTGGTTCCTCAGGAAGATGAGAACTGACCTACCTCAAGATCCAACTATACCACTCCTGAGCATATACCCAAATAACTGCTCACCCTACCACAGGGATACTTGCTCAGCTGTGGTCACTGCTGCTCTGTTTATAATAGCCGGAAATTGGAAACCACCCAGATGTCCCTCGACAGACAGATAAAGAAAAGAGTATTACTCAGCCATTATAAAATGAAATCATAAAATTCACAGGTAAATGGACTGAACTAGAAAAAAAAAATCATCCTGAGTGAGGTGACCCAGACTCAATATGGCATGTCAAATATGCCATGTCTTTGTTTATATGTGAATATTAGCTCTTAAGTCAGTGATGACCAAGCTACAATCCATAGACCACGCAGGTTAGGTTTAGAGGAAGGGACTGGGTGGCAGATAGATCTCCCTAGGAAAAGGAAATACAAGCGATAGTTATGCACGGATGGGAGATGGCTGCAGAAGCAGAGGATCAAGTGGGGAGGGGGAGGGGAGAGGATGGGGGGACATGGGGGGAGACAGCTGAAAATAAGGGCCATTAGATGGGTGGTATGGAGACCCAGTACAGGAAAAGCTTCCTAAAATTCGTACATATTTGAGGGCAATCTGAATGTAATCACTAAATGATGGGGAGACAGAGCCCCCGCTGCACATTTCTTGCCACCAAATGAAGCCTCCAAACCAGGATTGGGTTGAGTTGTTGGCCAAAAGGCCAAGAGTGTACGTCGTCCTCCACACACTGATGCCCAGGCCCCATTGCTAGAGACAACACCTACACAAGTCACAGAGCATAGAGAAGTACAGCTGGTGCCTGCCTAGACATCCCACCCCTACATGCTAGAATCTTTGGTAAGAGAAATGTAAACACTGACCTTACCACAAGCCCACTGATCTACAGTGGTGTCCTGTCTGCAAGATATGCTAGAGCAATGGTGGCCCAGACCTTGTGGGAGTAACCAATGAATATCTGGTTTGACTTAAGGGCTACGCCACAAGACTGAACCCAACCCAAAACCGGTTGGGTGACGAAGAACCTGGGATTAGATAGCCTAGGGACCTAGGAGAAAACCAAACACCACTGTTCAAAAAAAAGGCTATAAAATGACTCCTGGTGATATTCTGCCGAATTACTACATTGGTGCCTCGTTTGCGATCATCAGCAGGGCTTCCTCCTACAGCATGTGGGAACAAACAGAGACCCACTGACAGACCTCAAAGAACTCCAGGGGAAAGAGTCTAAGAGCCAGAGAATGGAAAGAGCCAGAAGGCCAAGATGAGGCCCTCTACATCAGCAGGACTGAAGCACATATGAGCTCACAGAGACTGGGCAGCTTGCACAGGGCCTGTCAGCTCTGTCCCACTGGGTCACCGAGCTGGAGGAGGAAGTGGACCCAAGCTCCCATCCTTCACCCAGAACAAGCTCCAACTGAGGACCGCTTGCAAATGAGAACTCAGTTTTCTCCAAGGGAGTCTGTCTCACAGGGGAAACAAACAGTCCTTAAGGGCAGGCTTCATGTCCATCAGCAGATGGCCATCAGAGTCTTTAGAGGTTCCTTGTTCTCTCCTCTCCCCCAACCCCATTTTCTTGTTTTATTTTTATTTTATTCTATTCTATTTTATTTAGACATATTTTATCTTCTTTCTCTTTACCCTACAGGTCCTTTCAGTATCTATTATGGCTTTCAGTATATATTATGGTATTTTTAAGGGATTCCTGATTGCACAACCCAGCAAAGCTCTGTGTCTAGTCTCTTGTGCTTTTTCATGGGCTCTTTCCTTGTGATTATTTGGTTTTTCCCTATTCTTATGTGTTAGATTTTCTTTTATCATATTATGTTATTTCATTTTATATTATTCTATTGTTATCCCTTAAAAGGAAGAGGGTGGGTTCAGATGGGAGGAAAGCCTGGGGATGATCAACGTATATTATGTGAAGGTAAAGAAGAAATCTATTTTCAATAAAATGGGAAGGTTCCTATGAAAAGATTCATCCTGAATATCCCAAATCATTCCCAGCGAGTCTCACAATTGCGGTCAGCAATACAATTTTGCTTTGAAATCTGTAAGCCCTTCCCTAGGCTACGGCTTTGTTGCCTGAAACGCTGGCTCTTTCGTGGTTCACCAAATGACCAGGCTCCCTGGAGCTGTGCGAACAGCAAGGCGCATTATGACAAGGAGTGCCTGGGCTACAGACTGTCACCAAAGTGACCTTTTCTTCAATTACTCATCGAGCGCGCGCGGATGACACACGCGTATGACATGCCTTCCACTGCACTGTGCTTCGTGCGTGGCCTTCTCTTTGATACGCCATGTGATGGGATAGTCGGTCCACACGCATACAGAAAAGGAAGCTTTCTAGACAGTCACCAGAACCCACTGCTCTGCTCCTAGCCCCTGGGTTCTTATTAATTCACATAAAGGCAGGAGGACCATGTTGTCACCAGATCCCATTTATTGTCTCGGCTGATATGTGTGAATCACACAGCGCTGCCTGTGTAAGACACGTCAGTAGCTGCCGCAACAACACGGTGTGGAAGGCAGAGGGAAGGTGCACTAGCTTTCTGTTTCATTGTCTGTTTGCTCTGTGTGGTAGTGTTCGTGCTTCCTGTTCTCTATCCCCCATGCCCGAATCACTCTTGTTAAGCAAAATGTCTTTAGCAGTTAATGGTGCATTTAGTGGTATATCCTCCCTGTTCAGACACTCGGGGCAGAGGTCCAGCACTTGGGGATCTTTGGAGATGGCAACTGAAACATATTATTTGGAGGTTTATTATAAGAGGACAAAATTACTCACACACAGGTACATGACCTTAAAAAACTCCTACACAAGGGAGGGGTTTATAAGATATACTCGTCATTAGCTTCAGAGTAAACCACCTCAACTCACACACTATAGCTATATGCATATGTGCATGAGACCAGAGTAAAACACCTCCACTCACACTATAGCTATATGCATATATGTATGAGATGGAGTCTTCTTAGGAGTGGTTTTATCCTTACAAAGAAGTATTAAACTATAAGCACTCTTCTCTGTCCTTTTAAAAACTAAGTGATAGGCAGCATTCCAAGAGAAGTATAAGTCAATTCACTTGTTATAATGACTACTATGTGATACACACACATACACACACACAGTGTGTGTCCTTTATAAATTTACTGCCTTCTAATTTATAGGGTTGCTTTCTTTTCTTTCTTTCTTTCTAAAATGAAAAGGTTCTTTTGCTACTACTCAGAGAGAGAAAGAGAGAGAGAGAGAGAGAGAGAAAGAAAGAGAGAGAGAGAAAGAATTTAAACAAGAAAGTTTAAACAATAGCCTGTAAAATTATACTAAACTTATGAACCTTAGAAGACATAGAGGTTTCTGAACTTAAAGTCGTCTATATAAGAACACAGAATATGTTTTTTTCTCAAAGCCATGTCCTATCCACAGGAAATTTGTATCTAGTAAGGAAATTAAATGTAAATGGCCTTGATGTAAGGAAAATAGGCATAAATTCTAAAACATGAAACTCAGGGGACAGGAGATTCCAGAGCGGATATCTGGTCTCCACAGAGTCTGTAAGAACATGAAATGAAGGAGAGAAAATGGAGAACTACACGAAGCAAGCTCAGCTAGAGCAGAGACATTCAAAAGACAGGCAGTTCGAACAGGAATAGCTGCCTCGGGAGTGGGTACAGCGAAGAATCAGACAGCGAGACTCCAGAGGCAGCCAGAGCCTGGCAGAGCGGAGAGAGTTGGGTACGAAGCCACACTCGGCTCAGCTCGGGTCCAAGAACAGGACAAGATGGGAGTGCTATTTTAAGATTATCCAGCCGGGGTTGTGGGAGAAGCCTGAGAAAGGGGCCAACCTTCATGTAGAAAGCACCTGTAACAGTCCAGGGTGAGGAGTTCTGATCCAGGGTAAAGGAAGTGACATCAGAGAGCAAAATGAGATAATGCATCCTCTGGCACCAGCCGTGGGAACAAAACACTCCCAAGACTGAAAGAGGTAAAGGGGGAATTCTAATCTCTGGGCGAACGGTAGGATGCCCTCCATTAGCACAGATGGATCAGAAGACCAGGTCTGCTCATGAGAGATGAACACAGAGCACATTTTACACGCAAGCAAGGTATTCGAATAGACATGTTCTGGATACTAGCCCAAACCGGGAAGACTGCCTGACATGCTAGGGAGATTGCCGTGGGGAAACCCAACAGATGAGCTATGTATGCTTAAGCAATGTTGGTCCTCTCAGTCTACAGGCTCCTCGGGCCACAGAAAAAAGAACCTGCTTCTGTCCCTCTCCTCATCCCACTCCAAAGTGAGCACTGCAGTGGAGCAGGACCCGAGTAGACAGGCATCCCTAACACTGCATCATGGAACAGGCGAGGTTCAAAATGGCGCCTGAAGAAAAAGAGCAGCCAGCGTCAGAACCGAGTGCGTGCAACTGTACGTCAGCGTCAGAACTGAGTGCGTGCAACTGTATGTCAAAATCAAACCTGTCGTTGAAAGTATTATAAAACCTAACTTTGCCTTAAATAAAACCTCACTTTTAATGTAAGTTATTTAGGATTTCATTACAAAACTACACTTCTGTGGCGCACGCCTTTAGTCCCAGCACTCTGGAGGCAGAGGCAGGCGGATTTCTGGGTTCAAGGCCAGCCTGGTCTACAGAGTGAGTTCCAGGACAGCCAGGGCTACACAGAGAAACCCTGTCTCGGAAAACAAAAACAAAAAACAAAACAAACAAACAAAAAAAAAACCCTACACTTCAAAAAATACCTATCAAAAGGTACAAAGAGACTGTCAATAAAGTTTGATAAGAGAGCAAATATATGGGTAGGTTGGTAGGTAGGTAAATGATAGATGGACAGACAGGCAGACAGATAGATATAGATAGATAGACAGGGCTCTTTCCTAAATTAACATTTTGATAACTTCATAATAACCAAAGCTGACCACTATTTTTTAAATGATAAATGGTTTTTTATTTAACAGATAATACTGTTAGATTGTTTTTAAAAAATCAACTAACATGAAATTATATTCTACAAAAAAAGAATTAAGTGTACAAACCTCATAATGTTCATATTCTTCCGCATCAAACGTCTCAAAGTCAAAAAACCCGTGCTGCAATCCCTAAAAGGAACACTGAATTAGTTTTTTTTTTGCACACGACACTAGTTAAAATCTACTAACCCGTTCTGGAATGTCCGATCACAAAAGGGTCCCACGAAGCTCCATGCAGAGCTTTGGACTTCAGCTTCTTACTGCATCCCTGTGAATCCTTACAACACTGTCAGCGTTGGAGCTACACAATGTGGGTAATGGGAAAACGTGTCTTGCAAAAGGTACTTCTTTTCCAATGTATATTCCAGCTCTATATGCAAAAGCTAGTAACGTATATAAAATGGAACATACTAGAGAAGTTAGAACCCAAAACCTTTTGGGAAGTTGACTTAGAAGAGAAGGTCTTACAGTGATAAACTTCTCATAGAGGAGCAAAACCATTTCTTAGAAAAGTTTGCCTTCCAGTTTATCACACTAAAGTATTTACCAAAGGAGAATTTTCATTAAATTCCCACAACTCTACTTTGTTTCACGCTTGTTTTCTAACAGTAATTTGGAATAAAATGAATATATACCACCGCTCTTACAATTCAGAAGGAAGGATGGATTTTTTTTTAACAACAGAAACATTTCAGTTTTTTCTTAGGCAGTGACAAAATTCTTTAAGATTACCTGCCTAATATTTTCAGGAATACGGAAGACTTTTTTTTAATAAACCAGGAAGCTATAGACATAACAACAGAACATAAAACCACAGGTACATTTTAAAGTTACATGACCAAGTCATTAAAAATAGACAAAGATGCCCGTAAGCCAAGCTGCAGTACACAGAGGAGAGTGTGCATTGCAAAATGTGAGCTTGGACCTTCTATAACAGAGACGCCAAGATTACCCATAAAATAGCCTCCTGAGTACCATTTCAAAGCTATTAAATCATATTCTCTGGGACTAGGGCCACAGAATTAACCTTTTCAAATTATTCATTTATTTGGACACAGTCTCACATAGCCTAAGCTGGCCTTGAACTGGCTGAGGATAAAGGGAGGGGGGAGAGGGGAGGACCTGTCTAAGAGGGGACTGGGAGGAGGCAGGACCTTATTTGGAATGAAAAGTGAATAAATAAATTAATTAATGAAAAAAAAACTCATCTGTACTTGAAGACACCCTAACATGAGAAAAGACTATGCTTTAAAAAGCCTTTATTCATGAACAAAGTCACACCTTTCCTGTAGGGCAGGAAGGATGTCATAAATTTCTATATTGAGATGCCAGAAAGCATAATAGAGATCAGAAATGACCCAGAGGGAAGTGTGTGACTTTCATGAGCATAACAAAAGAAACATCCTCTATCAGATGGAAGGAAAGGCAAAATAATAATACCCAGGACAATAAACGCTCTCTTCCCTCTGGCATCTTTCCTAAATGTTTTATTAATGGCTTCTATGTTGGGTAACCTGCCCATAAACTCCTGGACTCTTATTTGTGGCGGAGCATTTGGGCAATACTGCTTGGAAAATTGGGGTTGAAGGTTTCCTTAGTTCTTGAGTTTGACTTTTTTTTTAAACTACTTTTAAGTTTTTGAGAGCTTAAAATAATTTAAGGGGCTGGAGAGATGGCTCAGCAGTCAAGAGCATTTGTTGCTCTAGGACCCAGGATGGCTTCCAACATGCACACTGCAGCTCACAAGCCTCTATGGCTCTCATTCTCAGGCCTGCAATGCCCTTTTCCAACCTCTATAGTCCCTGCATCCAAACGGTGCAAAATACACATGTGCAGGCAAAACGCTGACACACATTAAAAACACGTTCTTTTAAATAAAATAATCTATGAATGAATTTATAAAGTCATAAACAGATACACTAAATAGAATATTTACACTGATTTTTTTCCCCAAAAACATGGCAAAGCCCATTTTATGCAACATCAGAAAACAGAACTTTGAGCTGGAACACTGCTACTGCCCCCAGCTGAACAGGTGACATCACGCACACATTTCTGACTGAAAGGCGCCAGTCGCATGTTCACCATGTAGCTGTGTCCCTCTGGGTCCTCTACAGAATTCACAGTACATCCTGCAGAGCTTCTCAGGCTGTAAATTAAACCCATGCCAAACGTTGCTTAACCTTTCCATTAGATACATAAATAATTAAATAACTATGCTTCATTAACCAATTTTACAGTGCATCAGTCACCCGAAGGTATTGTTCAAACACAGACCACAGGGTCCCACCCTCAGACTTTATGATTCAGTTCAGTCTGGGGCGCAGCCAGCCACTGACAACAGTGGCTTAGATAACTTCTTGCCCCTCCCTCACTGAGAGCTAGCTTGAAAATAAAGACAAATGACCAATGGGGCCCCAGCCATAGCAGCAGACAAAGGAAAAGAAAAATGTGTTCTCCATTTCCAAATATTTTCAATCTGAGGTTGGCTGGATTTGTGAAGAAAGAACCAAAACGGGGTTTGTGGAAGGGAGAGAAAAGGCTTACGGGCTGTGAAGATGACGAACATGCGTGAAATTTTCAAAGAATACAAAAAATAAAAATTTTAATCTTAAAAAAAAAAGGGCAGAGCCAGGTGTGGTGGCGCATGCCTTTAATCCCAGCACTCGGGAGGCAGAGGCAGGCGGATTTCTGAGTTGGGGCCAGCCTGGTCTACAAAGTGAGTTCCAGGACAGCCAGAGCTATACAGAGAAACCCTGTCTCGAAAAAAAAAAAGCAGAAACTGAAGGCTGACTGTATTTCACAAATAAATTATCCAGGAGGTGAAAGGCACCCTCTTTTACTGACTCTAGATCCTTCCAACAGCAAGCAAAGGTGTTGACAACTATTCCTTGTCCAGCTGTGGCACGAGCGTGAGACCATTCATTACCTTTCTGATTCCTTGTAAACAGTCAAGGACAGTGAGGTTGTAAGTGCAGTTTCCAAAAGATGCATCCCTAGAAGCACAAACAAACGACGTTAGAAACACGAACTCAGATCTTCAAATGATAGAACATCAAGATGGTCGGGCATGCTGGCCAGACTTGACGGCAGACAGAGGAGCCCGAAGCCTTTATTCAGATTTCCACCCTTCACATCGTGGGCACACACTTGAATGAGTTACTTTCCCTATCTGAATCTTGCTTCCCTTGGATGTGAAATGAAGTTAATGACAGGGGCTATCACCCACAGGACTGGTTGTTAGGTGCCATCAAAAATGACGTAAGGTCTTCTGGGTAGTGCTTGGTACAGCAGAAACACTTAGAGAGTCTGCCTACCATTACTGTCGGGGGCGTGGGTATTGACATGATCTTGTTATACTATCCAAACTGACCAGGAGTTACACTGTAGACCAGGCTGGCCTCAAACTTGTAGCAATCCTCCTGTCTCTGTTTCCCAAGAACTGAAATCACAGGCATGTGTGCTTCAGGACACCTGGTTCATGAATACTCTTAATAACAGTCTATTGGGCTGTTTCATCAAGTGAAGTATCCATGACTATATAAAGCCTGTGGCAGGGAAGCAACCTCCTGTCAGGAACCGGTGAACCCAAGCCTGCAAAGGTTTGGAGCCAGGGGGTTAGGGGGTGGGGCAACATCTGCAGGTCAACAGAACCTTGTAGTTATTTTAACACATACACGTTGTCCCTCTACTGAAAAGGAGAAGAAACTCAGTAAAATGTAGTAACAATCCCCAATTTACTGGAATCAGTAAGCGTTCTGAATATATTATAGCGCTCTCAAAAAGGCTAGGAACCAAAATGAAAGAATTATTTAATATTATGTATTATTATTTGTGTGTGTGCCTGAAGCACATGCTGGGAATCGAATTTGGGTCTTCCACAAGAACAGTATATGTTCTTAACCACTGAGCCATCCTCTCCAACTCAAAACAAGGTTTCTAGTTAAAAACAATGCTTAAATCTACTGTACTGAAGATTGAAGTCTCCAGACTGTTTTGTAGAGCAGCTCAACTCGGGTCTGTTTCAGGCAACCTAAAACTGAAGTATCAAGTTCAGGGTCAGCTAAGCAAGAACTGGTCGTGGAGCTTTAACAGGAGCAATGCTCCAAAGTGTCCCCAGCAAGAAACTTGACCCTGAGTGTCTCAGTCCCTTAGCTAGGTCGCACTGCTGACCCAAGAAAGAGAGCTGTCAAGCGCTGAGCCTGGCACAGTCAAACGTCCCAAACAAGGTTGGCTCAAGGGCAGCACAGGGTGCCAGGAGAACCCTGCCTTTCACACATAATCAACATAAAACCAAGTGCTGTAGCACCAACTATCCCAGGGAGCTCGAACCTTGGCTTCAAGGTCCCATGGCTTCTAAGCCACAAGTTAAAGCAAAACAAAACAAAACACATTTCTCTGCAGAGCTTCAGTACCCGATAATATGACATAGAAACAGTGACCTACCGAAATTTACAGCAATGCCTCTTAGGCCGTCACACTTCCTATATGTTAGCCTGTGTGAAGAGGAAGGCCCGACCAAACTTCAACAGAGGCTCTATTGATTTTGTTTATGTTGTTTTTAAGTGACACCTGAACTCACACGTCCAAATGAAACAGCTCCCTTTCTAGCTACCTTGAAACCACCTGAGATCTGAGATGAAATATTAGTTTATAGGAATACATACACACCTTTGATCAAATGGTCTCTTTAGAGGACAAGTTCATCATGTTTGCAAATACCACTTTCCCACCACCACCCCACCCCTACCCCAACCCCCAGTGATCTGATGTCTATAGATCCATTATGTATTAAAGTGATGTTTAATACATAAGAATACATAAGAAAAAAATACACAAAATTAACAAAAAGGGAACTCGATTGAATTTAAAGATAGTTAACCAAAATACAAAAACAGAATTTGTAATACCTTGATGTGTGCTTTTTAATTGGTGAGGGGGTGGGCAGAGTGAGTGTGCTTGCCTGGCATGAATAAGCTCCCTGGGCCACACCCACCCTGGGCCACACCCACCCTGGGCCACACCCACCCTGGGCCACATTTGGTAAGTGCTTTAATTTTCAAGAAGGTGTAAATATAGATAATATCTTAAGACATAAGAGCAGCCGGGTAGTGGTGGTGCACGCCTTTAATCCAAGCACATGGGAGGCAGAGGCAGGTGGATTTCTGAGTTCGAGGACAGCCTGGTCTACAAGGTGAGTTCCAGGACAGCCAGGGCTATACAGAGAAAACAATAACAACAACAACAAAAAAAAGATAAAAGAGCAATGTGATAGATAGCAACATGCCTGAGATTTCTATCACAACAGCCACACTGCTGACTCTAGCTGAGATCCAAGAGTTGACCTTGAATCTGATCTCAGAAACTGGAAGGTGGATGAAAACAAAATTAAAAGGTTTTTCTCATCCAGATTCGCTGACTCGGGTTCTCTTGGTAAACCTAGATTTCAAGCTACTGCTTTAACTGCTCCCAACTTAAAAACATAAAATTAAACGAATTTCATTCCTCCCTAGAATAGGGATTAAAATATACATGGAAGGAGGGGCAGAGACAAAATTTGGAGCTAAAATGAAAGGATGGACCATACAGAGAGTGCCCCACCCGGGTGGTCCATCACATAATCAGCCACCAAATGCAGATACTACTGCATACGCCAGCAGGATATTGCTGAAAGGACCCTGATAGAGCTGTCTCCTGTGAGGCTTTGTCAGTACCTGACAAATACAGAAGTGGATGCTCACAATCATCTATAGGGCAGAACACAGGGTCCCCATTGTAGGAGCTAGAGAGAGTACCCAAGAGCTGTAGGGGTCTGCAACCCTATAGATGGAACAACAATATGAACTAATCATAACCCCCAGAGCTCATGTCTCTAGATGCATATGCATTAGAAAATGGCCTAGTTGGCCATTATTGGGGAAAGAAAGGCCCTTGGTCTAATAATGTTTATATGCCCCAGTACAGGGGAATGCCAGGGCCAAGTAATGGGAGTGGGTGGGTAGGGGAGCAGGGCGGGGGGAGGCTATAGGAGACTTATGGGATAACCTTGAAATGTAAATGAAGAAAATATCTAATAATAAATAAATTAATTAATTTTTTAAAAGTAAATGAATTTGAGGGCCAGGAAAGAGAAAGTGCTTGCCTTGAAAGTTTGAGGATATGAGCTGGATTCCTAGAATCCACATTAGTTTAGCTTTTGTTTGTTTATTTGTTTGTTTTGTTGGTGTGTTTGTTTTTATTTTGTTTTATTCTGCTTTTTTGTTTTGTTTAAGAAGGCAGGGGACAGGGGCTTGCTAACCTAGCTTGCTGCCCTAGCCTCCTTTGCAATTGAGAGTCCCTGTCTCAAAAAAAAGAAAAAAAAAAAAAAAAAGTAGATGGCGCCAGGCAGTAGTGGCACACACCTTTAATCTCAGCACTTGGGTGTCAGGGTCAGACAGATCTCTATGAGTTCTAGGGCAGCCTGGTCTACAGAATGAGTTTCAGGACACCCAGGGTTAAACAGAGAAACCCTGTTTCAAAAAAATCAAAAAGAAAAAGAAAAAAAAAAAAGGATAGTACCTGAGGAAGGATACCCAAGGTTGTCCCCCAGCCTCCACATGCATGCTCATACACAGCAATATGCACATGCACATGTAAGAAGAGAGAAAAAAAAAACATAATTCTGAGACCTGGAGGTCCTTTCTGCCTCAAGTCTGTCTCTACCCCTAGATGCTTTTGAACAAGAGCACAAACATAGGTGCTCCTGACCTAGGCTGTCTGAGTGTCTGCAAAGAATGGTGAGAGTCTCGTGACATCCCTTCTACTTTCACAGCCCCACTCCCACAGTTACTAATGAGCAGGCCATGGCGACGTAGTGGTCAAATCTGCAGACATACAGAGCTTGGGAGGAGTTAGCATGCCAGGGACAGGGGTGCGACACGATGCTGTCACTGCAGGCTAACGAAAAAGACAGATTGTCACTGCAGGCTAACGAAAAAGACAGACGTTTACAAACTGGAAAAGGATAAAGGAAATAAGTATCAAGGCCACCCTCCAGCCCAAGACAGGTGACAAGCCTTGGGATCACTGTCCCCGAGGACTGAGATGCGTCAGTGCACAGAGCATCGTGGAAACAGCATGTCCTAAATCCTGTCCCCAGCCTGGGCAAGAGACAAAGAGCTGAGAACTTTAGCAGTGCAGGGACCTCAGTCTAGGCAGAGTGTCTGCAGTGACAAGGGCTGGGGCTCAGCCTTGCTGAGTTTCCCCTTAGAGACTGTAAAGGATAACTTTGGAAGGGGGTTGGGGGGAATAACGATAGAGAAGTAGAATGAAACTCCAGACACCGAGAGAAGAGCATTCAGAGGAGTCGGTGATGTTTTGTTGGTGGGACGATGCTTGCAGAACGTTCCATGGATCTAAAGTAAGTGATGTAGACACACACAGCTCATGAGCGGTTGCCAAAGGGGATAGTGGAGCAGGAGGGAGAGGAGCAAATGGATAGATTTCTTTCCAGCTTGGTAGGAATGTTCTGGACCAAATGACAGTGGGTTTTTAACACTATGCTTACTCTAAAAAACATTGGAAAGACGAAGAAAGGCAAGTCTTTAGTGATGTCTTATTTTTAAGGGAAAAATCAAAGACAGTGTGGAGCTGAGGTAACATATGGAGGCAAGCAGGTTTTGTATGACTGGCTCTTTTTAAAAGATCACAGAGGCCTGAACATGGTGAATTTTTATTGAGAAGAAGAGAGTGATGTGTGAAACAAAGAGAGAGCCTGAAGCAAGCCTTGAGCAGTCTAGTCAGAGCAGGAAGGAAGTTTTTAAGAGCCTGAAGCCTTGAGCAGTATAGTCAGAGCAGGAAGGGGCTTTTTAAGACAGCTTGGTGCTTCTACAAACTTCCAAGGTCCTTTCTGTTGGTAGGAGGAGAGACCACACTCATCAGTATCATCTACATGAGTTACTTTTATTTAGTGGCCCCCAAATCTATATCCTTAGAACATCTTAGAACTCTGAAATGGTACAGCAGCCAGGTGTGGCGGCATGTGCCTGTAATGCCAGCACCTGGGAAGTCGAGGCAGAAGGTTTTCTATGAGTTTGAGGCTGACTTAAACTATGCAGCAAGATCTTGTCTCAAAAAAAAAAGCAAAAACAAAAATAAAACAAACAAACAACAACAACAACAAAGCCCCCTAAGATGATTTGAAATAGTATAACGAGCCACCTTTGCATGTAGGTGCCTCAAATTCGCTGTGCGAGAGAAAACAAAATCTCTCCAGCTAAGGATGCAGCATTGTTGGTAGGATGCTTGCCTAGAATACACAGAGCCCTTGATTGGACCCCAAGCAGTTGATAAAGCCGGGCATGGTGGGAACCACCTGCAGGCACTGGGAACAGGAAAATCAGAAATCCAAGGTTGTCCTTAGCTACACAGCCAGTTCAACAACGGCTTCAACTTGACCCCCAAGCTGGGGTTGGGGTGGGGGGACTGAATCTTTCCCTACACCAAAATCAACAGCAACAATCGTCTAGTCTTTTGGCATCCTAGGTAAAAAAAAAAAAAACAAAAAACAAAAAAACCACAACTCCCAGCATCCCTCAAGCTCCCCCCACTTGTGTCCCTGTTTTTTCCCTCTTACGGTCTAGTGACACTACTTTTCCTAGCCAGTCTTAAAAGTTTGCTTCACTGAAGCTGGAGTATTTTTTTTTAAAAAACACATCTCTTCACTGACTTCCAATTGTCCTCGAGGTAAAATTGAAATCCCCAACAGGACCACAGCCCTGGGGTGGATGGCCTCACCTGCCTTTCAGCTCCCTGCCTCCTGGACCACTCACTGTACCCAGGCATAGGGGCCTTCCCTCCCTGGCAGCTCACACCTGGCTCTCCGCAGGACCTCACATCTGTCTTACATCTGGCTCTCTCCTGGACCTCTGTCTTTGCTGGTATTTGTGCTTCCTTCTTAGCTCTAGGTAGGGTGACTCCATAACCCTTCTGACCTCAGGTCAAAGAGCATGGCTCTCACAGAGGTCTCTAACCCTACTTTGGGTTACATCAAGTCTCCAGACTCCCATCCTTTGCCCTAGACTTAATTACAATTTGAAATTATATCCTGGTACTTTTTTTTTCTTTTTTGGTGTTCATGTGTGTGCACCATGCATCTCTTACATGGGTGTGAACATGTGCCATGGTGCACACATGTCAGAGGACAACTTTCAGGAGTTGGTTCTTTCTTGTCACCATGTGGGTCCCCAGGGATCTGACTCAACTCATCAGGTTTAGCCATAAGTACCTTTACACATTGAGCCACCTCCCTGGCCCACCCTTTTCAATTCAATTGTAATCTATCTCAATTTGAACTTGACCAGTTTCAAGTGCTCGGGGACACATGCTGGACAGTATAGTCCTACACTTGAGAAGTGTACTTGAATAAAAGTACACTATTGTATCTATGTTGTATGGTCCTATATTGCATGATACTATATATGATCCCTGAGAACTAAAGACTTTGCATCTATATTGTATGGTCCTATGTCATATATTCCCTGAGAACTACACTTTGGGATCTATATTATATGATCCCTGAGAACGAGACACTATTGTGTCTATCTTACATGCTATTATCTTGCATGATATTATATCTGAGAATGTTCAACCTCTGAAGAAATTGGTTGCATATATCTAGGAGCTTCAAAGAAAGACAGGGTGGACTGCTTGTGTCTTTTAGACCACCAAGATGAAAGCAGTTTTGAGGACAGAACACAGCTGCCCCTGAAAGAGCAAAGCATAATGACCTTGTGGGGACAGGGTCCAAAGCATAATGATCTTGTGGGGACAGGGTCCAAAGCTGCTTACAACCTGTATGGAAGCCAGGGGTGAAACAGCCTCCTACCTTTCAGATTCAGAGAGCAGCAAGTGCTGTGGGTGACTGAGCTCTCTCTCCATCTCTCCTTCCACTTATTTTTTGAGGTAGCATCTCTCTCTAAACCTAGAACAAGCTCTGGAATCTGCCTGTCTCCACTGTCCACACCCAAATCCTCAGGTCTGGGGTTATAGACACACACATGGGTTCTGGGGAATCACACCTCTGATCCTCCTTCCTGCACGATAAATTCTTTACTCACTGAGCCATCTCATCAACCTTCAACCTTTCCTTTCAAACTAAAAACAATGGCAGAATGTCCTAAAGGAAGTAGTTGCAGTCTTCTTCCAACCTAGCTGAGGCTGGCTCCTAGACCCAGAGGGAACACGAAGGATAGGCACGAACCCTACTGCTAGAAATTTGGTACCCGTAAGGGCAAGCCATAAAAGTAAGAACAGTGGAAAAAAATAGTCTGAACCAACTTTCACAACTAAGGTTGTGATATTTTTGATGGTTTGAAAGGAAGAGACGGAGGGAGGGAGGGAGGGNGGGGGGGGGGGTTAAAGACTTACTTATTTTATATATGTTGAGTACACTGCTGCAGTCTTCAGACACACCAGAAGAGGGCATCAGACCCCATTACAGATGGTTGTGAGCCACCATGTGGCTGCTGGGAATTGAACTCAAGACTTCTGGAAGAGCAGTTAATGCTCTTAACCGCTGAGCCATCTCTCCAGCCCCTGGGAATGTTTAACTGCCATTGTATTAAGAGGAGAAACCTGGTAAGGTTCTATTTCTCATAGCTCTCCAAGCTCCATCAAATAGAGCATAGCTGTTCAGAACAGACTGAAGCCAGAAGTCGTCAAACCTCACTGGATTCTTCTCCAACACTAAGCGCCAAAATTGATTTATGAAAGGTCCATGCAGCCCTCATACTGACCCTAAAGACTACCAAAAAGCAGCGAGACAGTGGAGAATGAAAAGGATATTTTAACAAGTATAGTGGCACACACCTTTAATCTCAGCACTCTGAAGGCAGAGGCAAGAGGATCGAACTCTGTAAGTTTGGGGCCAGCAACTTTCAGGACAGCCAGGACTAAATTGTCTCAAAAACAGACAGACAGACATACAAACATACAAACAAAAAGAGTATCATGAACTAGTGTGAAACTAATTTTTATTTCCACATTTTGGAAACTCAAGAGAAAAAAAAACTGTTAAAGAGCTGTGACATACAGAGTTAATTACTAAACAAACTTTAACAAAAATTGTAATGCCATACCTGAGCTGGCACATATCTGTATGTCTTTATAATAATGCCCGACATATGTTTGCTTTGCTTCAGGAGAAGATAATCTTGTGCCAAGTTCTAAGTGGGTGACCCTTCTGAGGCTTCGTTAGAAGAACTGCAGGTTCTGACATGCCCGAAGATCTAGACTAATTGCTTTTGAGATTTCCCATTAAGGCTCAGCCTCATAGCTCAGCAACCAAATCATCGCTAAGGGTCATCCCGCAACACAACAAATCCCTCCCTTTACACAAACACTAAGAGCCTATTTGCAAAGTCAATGTCACTAAAGGACTACCAGGGCGAGATTTGTGTGTCCTGGTGAGGAAGACTGATCTCAGGTTTCTCTGAAAGCTTATTCCTGATCACATTGTATTTTTTTTAAAAAAGTTGGTAAACCAACTTATGTCTCAGACTCTCAGGAAACAGCACAGAACCAGTTTTACAAACCATAGCAAATTATTCTGATCCCAAGGGATCATTCTGTTCCCCACAGGTGTGGATCAGGAAACCTGCCTTAAAGTGTTCTGGAAGGGAAGTTCTGCAGCCTGTTCATCAGGAGTGAGTCTGTACTCCAGAAAATTGCAGGTTGAACAGATTGCTTCAATTTTCTCAGCATGAATCAAATCTTCTAAATAGGAATGTGCCTTCTGAATCCCTACGAGAGGAGTTCTAAACCTGGATGATTTCACTTAGGCAGCATTTCACATTATCACCTGAGAGAGCAGCTCTCTAAGTGGCCACAGGTTCAGACATTGGGGTTACATGGAGTATTTAATACCCAGATTTCAGCCAGGGTTAACTGCACCAGAGCTTCTGGGAGTGGAACCCAAGCGTCAGTAGCTTCTTAAGGCTTCTCAAGTGCACAGTCAAGTTGGAGAAACGTGGAGAAACTTTGGAGAACACTGACCTACAGCTTGAGATTCAAACCTCTTCTGCAAGCTTTGGGCAAGAGGCGGGAGCAGGAGGGGTGTGGCATACACGTTTCGGTGCTGGACCTACTCAGGAAAGAACTCACAAAGACAAAAACAACACACCAACAACAAGAACCAGGCTGCTCACCTCCTACCCCCACCTCAACTCCCCTAGTCAACCTTTTCATGCCATGCTTGAAAAACTAAGTCCCTGGATCTTGTTTCCTGAGAGATTTTATACCATAAGGAAAAAAAATAGACTTTGGCACATTTAGTAATCATCACCAACAAACAAACAAAAACAAAACAACAACAAACAAAACTTACCAGGCTGGTTTAAAAAAAATAAATACAAAGACCCAAGGAGAGAAGCTCAGTTGGTAAAGTGCTCGCCTTGCGATCATAGAGACCTGAGTTTGAGCGTCAGACCCACGAAATAAAAATGTCAGGCATAATGCTATATACTTGTTTGGGATTTGGGAGGGAGGGGTGTTGCTGCTGTTCTTGTTGTTTTGGAATGGTTTGCATGAGATTTTTAAAGATTTATTTTCTATTTATGATCTTCCTTTTGTTATTACAAGGAGAAAATTTCAAACAATATATTATGAGTAGGGTTCTCCTTCCCCCAACTCCGCCAAGACACTCTTGTAGTCACAGTACTAGGGAAACAGGGATGTGTGGATTTCTGGGCTCAGCAGCTAGCATTTAGCCTGTTTGATGAGCTTCAGGCCAGTGACAGACCCTGACTCAAAGAAATAGTGGACAGAAATGGCGCACAGAAATGGCTCACAGAAATAGTACACAGAAATGGCGCACCTGATGAACAGCGCCTCCACTTGTGAGCACTTACACACATATGAATACAAACACTAAAAAAAAAACACATACACACACACATGCACATGTGCAAATCTCAAAGGAAAGTATTAAATTTAGCCAATATTTCATGTTTTGTGAAACTTGAAGCTCTCACAATTGCTATTTCATGAGTATCAAAAAGTATAGATTTGAAACCACTAACATTTACTAACCACAAAAAGAGTTCACTAAGGGCAGGGGTCTTGTGGGACTTTAGACAAGAAGCGAACAATCTGGCTTTATAAAATGCTTGACCAACACTGTAGACTCAGCTAGGGGCACTCTGCAAAGGGGGAGACCACGACAACACTCATCTAGACTTGCCAAGTCAAACTCGGCTGGATCTACCCCCCACCCCCAGAACTGTAATTTCCTTGTTTCCACAGACACCAGCTGCCAAGCCAGCCCTGAGGATGGTCGGACCCAAACAACTAAAATATCTTTTCCCTCTAGTTTTCACTCTTGATAAACACACTGGCTACTCTTAGTTCAAGTGAAAGAACAATTTTCAACACAAATACCTTATACTCCAGAGAGCACCCTAAGACTGACTCCCAAACAGGAAGGCAACGACAGTCCTGAAGAGCTGAGGCACATCCAAGGTGAGCAACAGTCACAAAAGCAATACACTTGAGTCAAACGAGAATTAAGTAGTCACGATGCACAAGTCTCTCTTCTTAATGTAGCTCATTTTCAGTGACTTTGCATGGGTCTGAACATTTGTGTGTTCTCATGCTTGCCAATGCACTGTGTACATGTCTGTATGTTATCTCTGTGAGTGCCCATGAGGGTGCATGCAGAATCTATCCCCACAAGTTGTCCATCTTGATTAGTTGAAAGAGCCTCTCTCGCTGGGCTAGGGCTCACCGGTTAGGCTAAGCTGGCTAGGGATGCTCCTGCCTCTGCCTCCCTAGTGCTAGGATTACAAGAGCATACTACCTCAGTTGGCTCTTGCTTGTTAGTTTGGGGACCAGACTCTGTTCCTTGTGCTTATACTGCAAGCACTTTGACAACTAAGCTATCTGTCCCAGCCCTTTAGGGATGTGTCAACCAAGGTTCATACAATGCTATAATGATAAAGCCTAACTATAACTTCAAATTAAAAAAAGAAACAGATCAATCATTTTATTTTAATAATGTATTGATACTAAATACTACAAGCGTCATGTGATTTAGTGCTCTGCCAAACGTAGCATCATTTTTGAAAATCTGTGTCATATGAATTTAAGAGTTTAACATGAAAACATTTCACCCTAACAGCCCCTGTCCTATGGGGTTGCTTAGATCTCACACCCACTCCTCAATTCCAAAGTCAAATTACTGTCTGCAAACCTCCCCCATGAACTCTAATGAGCATTAGCATTCCTCCGTAGCCACATTCACTTATAGAAACTATTCTGAGATGCTCTACAGTTGGTAACAAATCCTAACTCCCAGTTATTGGCATGGGAAGAGTAATATGTTTAATATAGTTTTTCTCTTGGGACACAAATAGGAAAACATGTCAATGTCCACCCCACAAGAGAAAAGTCATCTATGCAAACAAATAATTATCAGAAGTTTGCTTTCAGGGTATATATAGCATTGTGATGTATAAAATATACTAAAGAATTTCAGGCAAAAGGCCTGCCAAGCTGACACAGGAAAAAGAAAAGGAAAAGGGGGGAGGGGCTTCATAGAGATGTCTGCTCAAGTAATTGTTGACTAAACGAATAAATTTTGAGGAAGACCATTATTTAAATTCACAGTAGCCATAAAACTCTTTTATGAGGAATAGTGAGATATACCATTACGATTATGATGGTTTCAATGAGAAATGTCCCTCATAGTCTTAGGCATTTGAAATACTCAGGCCCCAGCTGGTGTTGTTCAGACAGCTTTAGGTGATATGGTTAGCTGAAGGAAGTCCATCACTAGGAGGTGGATATTGATTTTTAAAAGCCACCTGCCATGCCTATTTGGCAGTGTCTGTTGGGGCTGGAGGTTTAAGCCACGAGCCCTCTGATGTTCAAGCTGCATTGCCTGTTGCCTCTGCTCTGTCATATGAACTGTTATACCCCTGGGACTGTAAGGCCAAATAAGCCTTTCCTTCTGTAAGTCATCTTCTTCGTGATGTTTTATCACAGGAGTAGAACATAACTAACATGCTTGGGAACTCAAACATTCCAAGGAAGCGCACAGACAAACAAGGCCACCACACCTTTAAAAAGCAATCAAAATAGACTTTTGTAGAAAAATGTAAGCAATAAAAAATTAAATGGATGACTGTAGGGGAATATGGAGAAATGGCTCTGCAGTTTAGAGCAAATACTATTCTAACAGAGGACCCAAGTATATTTCCCAACATCCAAGTTGTCAAATGGCTCACAGCCATCTATAACTCCAGCTCCCAGGAAATCCAACGCCCCTGGCCTCCACTGGCACTCACACGCACCTACCCACACATGAACACATACTTTTTTAAAAAGAAATATTTAAATATATAGCTGCTAACATAGCAATAATCGGAAAAAGTCTAGATAATGAAAACAAAAGTATAACATAAAACAAGAAGAATAACAAGCCTTGTGAATGTTATAACCTAGATTATAATGAAGCCAAGGTCATAATGGGTACCCAGAATTAGTGTTGAAAGGTCTGTGATAACACTCCACGGCTTCAGCCATTCTGTAATTATGGGGGTGGGTGGCTTCTTTAGTTCAACTCCAGTACAGCATTCTTTCATCTGAGCACCTCACGATTGTCCACTTCAAACACGCAGTGCGTAAAGAAGCTAGACTCAGAGATACAGTTTACCATCGACCTAACTTTCTGAGTTAATCAGAAAAGCACTACCCCACCTTCCAGTCAAGGTCAGAATTCTAGTAAGACACAAGGGCTTTAACCAGGGAGCAAACGCCTCGGCGTTTCTAAATATTCCTTCTCCTATAATGAGTACCTTTCAACAGATGACTATAATTTCTTGATGTCTAACAACAA
Source organism: Mus minutoides (assembly GCA_902729485.2). Taxonomy (NCBI): domain Eukaryota; kingdom Metazoa; phylum Chordata; class Mammalia; order Rodentia; family Muridae; genus Mus; species Mus minutoides. The sequence continues at coordinate 133,614 of LR750170.1, forward strand.
GGCAATAAAATTCTCTAGAGTATTTTTAGTTTCTTAGAATGAACCTGAAGCAATGTGAACAACAACAACAACAAAAAAGCCACAATGGAAAGGTTAGAAAATGACCTACAGGTCTGACAATAAGAGAGTGGGTAAGTGGACTTTTGCATATTACCCAGCAATGGGGCAGACTGAGGAAGCCTCCTATTTGCCAACTCACACTTAAACAAGATTCTTCTTCAGGGGTGAAAAGAGAGAGAATGTTCCTGAGGATGGGCGGGATGAACAAAGGATCTTAGGACCAACGGGAACCACAGCTGTGCCCCTGGTGGTAGTGGTGGGTCTAGCATCTATCTGTAACGCTACCAGGCAGACAGAGTTCACTCAATGTTCATGGAGTGAAAGAAGGGCTGGGTGAACTCAGGATATAATTACTGAAATCTAATTAGCTCATAAATCTGCTCTTTAAGTACAGTGTCAAAGTACAGAAGAGATTTAAGGGTAGAGGGAAATGCCTGGAAAGAAACGGCCATTTTTTTCTTCCTAGTCTGCAAAAATATAATAAAAACTATCTTGAGAACTTAGAGGACGGAAAGAATTCTCAATTCATGTTGGATAGCATCATGGTCTCAGTGGTCAGACAGTTAACAAGACTCCCTTACCCCAACTCTAAGGAGCGGTCAAGCCAAGTATAACCAAGACCCAGTAGCAGCTGTACCTGAATGGAAGATAAGGAGGGTTTGAGCCAGACAGGAGAGCTCTGTAGGCTTCTTCTGGTGTCTTCTTTAAGTAGATGACCTGTGGCAGACAAACAATAAATAACATTTAGAAGACTGTACAAAACCAACTTACCTACTCACCAAATGTGCATTTTGCTTCTTCTGCTTGGAGTCACAGCCGTGGGGAAGCTCTTACATGCTTCAGACTTCTACTTTGGTTGTTTTGCCTGTTGGTTTTATTTTGGGGGCCGGGTTTGATCTGCCCTTCAAAGCACCTTTGAACTCTAATTCATTCTATCGGAAATATACAGCATATAATCACTGGCTAACAATTTCAAAGCTAGTAGCCCTCTTGAGTTCTCTAACAAAAAGTCATTTAATAGACCAAAAAGGTACATCTAGTAGCTGGGGAGAGATAGCCCAGTCATTATAGTGCTCGCCTTGCAAGCGTGAGAACCCAAGTTCAAGCCCTGGAACCCATCATCAATCAATCAATCAATCAATCAATCAATCAATCAATCAATCAATGCCAGATCTGATGTTGCATGCTTGTAATCCCAGTGTGAAGAGGCAGAGATACCCAGACCCCTGAGGCTCTCTTAACCTACTTAGCAAGTTCTAGCACTAAAGGGAGACCTGCCTTGTCTCCAAAAAGTACAGAACAGCACCAGAAGTATGACACCTGAGGTTGTCTGGCCTCACATGCATGTACACACACACACACACACACACACACACACACACACACACACACACGCATGTGTGCATGCATGCGCATCCCTCCTCCCTCCCGAACACACACCCAAGTACGCCTAGCCTCAGGAACAAATTCCCATGTCCCAGTAACAAATGGAGAGAAGGTCTGACAAAGCACATAAGCACACCCGCGCGCCCGCGCACACACACACACACACACACACACACACACACACACACACACACACACACACAGCGCTGAAGACGGGTCATCTTCCAAGGGACTGACACAGACAGGAGACACGGATGCTACACTCAGAGGATTGTTACTCTGGCTGCAACTCAACTCATTTTAAAAATCAATTTAAGCCAATCCTCACTTCAAGGACTCTTTGCAGTAACCAGCGCTACAACGTAACTTCACCATACCCTGATGAGTGGGTTCTGGAATAGAGCTGGTTAAAAAAAAAATAGCAGTGTTTGCTCAGGCTTAGGGGTTTGGAAGTTGTGTATGGCTGCTACCAAGGAAAGCTGCTGCTGGGAGAAAGCTTCTTGTGTTTAGATTAGATAATTAAAGCTTATACAACCTCCTTTGCAAAGGAAAAGTACATTTCTCTCCTAAGGAGCAATTACACTAATTCCCTTTAATCTTGAGGCAATAGGGCTACAGGAGGCAGTCACCCGGGCCCACATAAAATAACCTCTTCAGACTGGTTACTCCACAGGGCTTCCCTCCCACCCCACCTGCATGACTTAGCGCACATGAGGCGTGTTCTCACGCTGTAAGAGGAGAGCCGTTGTTTTTATTTTTATCCCAGTACTAAATTATTAAGGGGTGCAGAGTGAAACCCAACAGAGCCCGTCTAAGTTCCAGGAAGATTCCTGGAACATCTGTTACAGGTTGACCTTTTACAGTCTGGACCTCAGTGCTTAGAAGAGTGGGAAAATACCCTCCTCGAACAAGAATTCATTGTTGAATGACGCACGCATGCATCCCTCATTTTAATATAAAATCCCATTTTTTTCCCAAGAGGAAATATGAATGTTGTGTGTATTCCCTATGCCAGATCCTCTTAGATGAAGGGAGATGTGGAGAGCGAGTGGGAGATGGAGAGACAGAAAGAGGTCTGATAGAAGCCAGGAAGGAAACTAACATTTATGAGCCTTGCGGTCAATGAATCCAAAGCTCAAAATTGAACAGATTGTTCCAAACTGCTGCTGTTCCTCTGTGGCCAAGCTAGCATTTGAACACAGACCCTCCCTCCAAACAGTCTGAGAGGAAGGGCTCCCTTTTTCCTGGATCCTAAAACAAACACGCTCGCTCCGAATCTACTCACTCAGAGACTGAGCCGTCTCTCCAGCCCTAAACCGAACCCTAAAACAAACACGCATGGTTTTTTAAATGACAAGATTTCAGACTGTTAGAGGAGCCAAGGTGATGCAGACTGGAGAAAAGGAAACATCCCACTCTGTTGTTACTTTTGTACAGGTGTGAACAGCATTGTTTTTAAATAGAAAGTAACTAAATCAGTTGATGAAATGTTTAATATGTCTTCCCCCACCCAAAAAAAGAATAGTTCATATTGAGGCCTAAAGTTGTGCTAGACAAGTCTTATATTTCCTAAAAATATCTTCTGAAACTAATATCAAAGCACCTACCATATATTCTGATTTATCTTTTGGCTTCTAAAAGGGAGTGTGTGTGTGTGTGTGTGTGTGTGTGTGTGTGTGTGTGTGTGTGTGTGTATATACACTAGCTATTAGCATACATAAGCCAATGGGAAGAATTTTCCCAAACTTTGATTGGCACTTGACAAAAATCATTGACAGAGACAGTGTTCCATTCCAATTTAGTGAGTGACACCTGCATTACTTATATAAAATTGTTCTATCCTTGTCAGGAAGTCCTACAGACCTGCTCAATAAAAAAATTAAAATAAAGTAAAAAGGCTAATATATATGTACCCATTTTAACTGAATATGAGCCTACTGATCAAAGTGATTTTTTTTTCTTTTTTATTAACTTCAATGCCAGAAACCAAAGACTTTTCCATTTGTTACATGACTCCTGAGAGGCAGGATTGTAACACATACTATTCAAGAGACAAAGGGGTTTTATTTAAAAATATAAGAAAAGTTATAGTACTACAAGTGAAAATAATCTGCTTATCAATAAGCACTGATGCCTAACCTTTAATTATAGTGAACTAACTCTTACACATCATCACACACTACCAAGTCTCTTCATAGAGACACTCCGTTATCAGAAACCAATGTGATTTAAAGTATTTGATAGCATTACAAGTGGGAAATCTGTCACTGAACCAACACAGAAAGGAATATTACAACACATAACATAAAATTTAAAGCATCTGTATGTATATCACACACTGATGATATGTCAAATTAGGAATCTCTCCTAACTTCACAGAATGCCAAACCACCCAAGACACTACTTAAAACGTTCTCGGAATTTACTTGCAGTACTTTTAAGCTATCTTTTAAGCTAGAGCCTATTGTCACTGGATCCATAAAAACCTATAAAAAATAATATGTATGGTTTTCAGAAGCAACTTGAGATTTGCAACTCTATTCCTGCACTTTGACAACATACTCTCCCTAATGTGCAATCTGTGATTCTGAGAAACAATAATTCTTTTCACATAGACGTCTAAGCCAGACTGTAAATTTGGTAATGATCTTCCCATGGAGATGCTGCCTTGAGCCTTATAATATTTCTAGCTTTCTTTGGGGAGTATTACTAGTTTTTAATAAGAAAAGAGTTTACTACTGAAAGAAACATACTTATGTATACCCTTGATATACCTTTAATAGATATCTAAGGAGCTGGGCGTGATGGCACACACCTTTAATCCCAGCACTTAGGAGGCAGAGGCAGGTGGATGTCTGAGTTCGAGGCCAGCCTGGTCTACAGAGTGAGTTCCAGGACAGCCAGGGCAATACAGAGAAAGCCTGTCTCAAAAAACCAAAAAAATAAATTAATTAAAAATTTAAAAAAAAGAACTATAAGGAGCTGATAAAACGGCTTAGTGAGTAAAGGTACCTGCTGCTAAGCCTGATCATCTAGTCTGATAGCTTTTAGAGATAATCTCTTTGGGGGTGGGGGGGTGTCATAGCCATATGACCTTAGTTCTCAACTATTTTCAGGTTGTAACATCAGTCTCCTGGACATCTCTTTGGAAAGAAATTTAATTGACTCAGAACTGGCCAGAATGTCGATTTCAAGCTACAGTGGCAGTGTCACAGGGGCAGAACCTACCTGGGGAAGAGTGTTCTCTGCTTGTTTCCCTCTTCTGAATGAGTAATATATTGAGCAAAATAATAGAAAATCCACCACCAACATTAAAGGATACTCTGAGAAGTTGTATGAGGTCTCAAGGGTATTTTTATTATCTAATCACAAATACGAATTAACAAGAGCACAGATTTCTTAGGGGTGTTGTTGTTGTTGTTGTTGTTGTTGTTGTTGTTGTTGTTGTTTGAGACAGTATTTCTCTGTGTAGCCCTGGTTGTCCTGGAACTCACTCTGTAGACCAGGCTGGCCTCAAACTCAGAAATCTGCCTGCCTCTGCCTCCCAAGTGCTAGGATTAAAGGCATGTGCCACCACTGCCCAGCTAGGTTTTCTCTCTCTCTCTCTCTCTCTCTCTCTCTCTCTCTCTCTCTCTCTCTCTCTCTGTGTGTGTGTGTGTGTGTGTGTGTTTTAAATTCCATTACTGTGCACAAGTGGAGGTCATTGGAGGTTAGAGGACCTACAAGTCCCCAAGCCAAGCGCCAGTTCTCTCCTTCCACCATGTGGATCCCCAGAGATCTAACTGCGGCCACTATTCTTAAATTTTGTTTTTTTTAAACAGGGTCTCATGCAACCCAAGGCCGTGGCCTCAAAGTTTTAACTGTTGAATCATCTTTCTAGCCCTGCTTCTTCAAGTTCTTACTGTAGTTTGTTTCTAAGGTTATCTGATTCTGTTTTTATCCCTAGGTAGGCTGTAAGTGATAATGAAGGTAATTTTCATGTCTTAAGATCTGCAAAGCTCACTCAGCACAATGCACATAGAAAGTGCTCTAAAAGTGGTTGGCCAGAGCACAAACAAACAAACAATAGATTTCTGTGTAAAGAAATACGTTCACAAATACTGATCCCCAAACTAGAGAGTGTGATAATGAAGCCCAGTGGTCAGGAGCCGACATGCCTAGGTTCAGATGTAGGCTCTTTTGCCTTGTGAATGGCATCACATTAATTCTCTATACTTCTGTTTCAGGAAGTGTGAAGAGGGGACATTCCTGGACCATGAATTTCCCTCAGACAGAAGGTCACAGTGTCACTGAGACATCGCTAGGTTGTATGTTGTTTGTTAGAGAGATATTAAACAGTGTAATATACGTATAGCAGACTTCTAACTGTACCTGACATATAACTCTACCACAGCAAGGAAATATAGACAAGATATCCAGTTATCCCCACAATATTTCTCCTTTTCTCCACTCTTACGTGCGGTTTAAATGTCAGATGTCTCTCATGGACTCCTATGAGAACTTCCTCATTGGAGGAAGTCAGTCATTAGGGGTATGACGGCACATGTTATACGTAGACCCCCCCCCAATCCCTTCCTCATTCTCTGGCTCCTGTCCACCATGAGACTCTTTTCCTCCATCTTCCCATCACTGTGATTCTCCGTCTCACCCTGAATCAACAGGACTGGGCTGTATGTATTAAAATATACAAAACCATGAAACAGAATCAGTCCCCCTCTCTTAAGTTGCTCCTGCCAGATACTCTATTGCAGAAGCAAGAAAACTAATACAACCACCTGTATCCGTGTGAATCTACAGCTGAATGGTTCATAGAACCAAGTCCAAACGGCTGCCGAAGCATATGACCATGGGGACATGAGGTAGGTAATGCCTCCTTGGGAGTGTTAAAATCAGGACGATGAGGCCATCATCCAGGGAAACATTTAATGGAGACATCAGTACCTCTCTCAGTCCAAGCCTCAGCATGAACATTGAAATAAATGTCACCAGCCCCTGGCTTTATCAAATCCACTCTCAAAACATCTCAGCATCGCTGATGTGGCTGACCCCTGTGTCTCTCAAACCACGTCCATGTAAAGGACAGAGAGTTGTTACCATTCAGACGTACAGCTTTTGTATTTGAACTTTCATAAACTTTTATGAACAACAGAACAAGATCACTAAGGCTAGGGAGAACAACACTTCAATTATCTGTAAAGATTACAGATACCACAGAAGGCACATCTCAAAAAAAAAAAAAAAAAAACCATAGTATTCAGCAAGAATCTGCAAAAAGCCAACGTCATGAACCTTTTAAAGTTTGTCCTTGGTGCCTAAGACTTGGTTCTCAGACTTCTTAAATGTCAAGGTCTTTAATTTGTAAGCTGCTGTTTTCTGAAGACAGATTTCAATTTTAATTGTCATAAACAAGCCCAAACAGAAATCTTTAAAATTTTAATGTTTTGTAACATTTTCTTCTTATTCATATCCTGCCATTCTATCCAGTGACGAAAAAAACAATATCTCCATTCAACTTGATAATTAAAAAAAAAAAAAGGAAAACACCACTCATTTGTGAGATGCACAAACAATTTAACTTTTGTTCTAACTTACAGAAGCAGAAACACTCGGAGTGGAACAATTGGGGACATTAAGCAGGCAAGCCTGGGGTTACGAAGCAGAAAAGTGAACGTGTTCTCAACGGCCTGGGTCTTGGTCTACTTTAAATCTACCAGGCTCAGGATCCTAATTAAAACACGATAATAAGATTTCATCTTGTCTTCTGTACATTCTGGTTGAAGCCAGCATATAGAAAACCCTTCCAGTCCAATAGAAACCACAGACCAGGAAGTCAGCAACGAAGAACACAGTACTGCCTAACAAAGATGGAGACACAGTGCACCATGGGGGGAAGCAGAATTGGGCCTCCCATCACCACCCCATCACTTATTTCTACCCTAAAAATCCTTCATCCCGCATCTTCCATAAACATGGACTGTGACTTCGTTTGTTCGTCTGAGGTTCTGTTTGCTCTTAAATGCCCTCATGACATCTCTACATTTTCATCTGGAGTTTGGGTTAAGTAGACAGATGACAAGCAGCAGACACGATTGTGTTTATCACAAAATTCATTTGGATGAGAAACACTCCTTCCACCTCTCTTGTGGATACAATCAGAGTGGAGCTAGCAGGAGCCTTTGATGGGAGGATTGCAGACATTAGCCACATGTGTCTTCTCATTTAATTTGATGGAAAGCAGAATTTTCATAATCAGCCTGAATAGATGTCTCTCCAGAGCTGATGATGTGGCTGGGACAGTTGCACATCTCTTGCTAGCACTGTTTCAATGACACTGTGGACTGCTTATGCCTGATTCAAGCCCATGTGCCAACACACACATCACGGAGGACGTAGGCCAAGCCTTTGCCAAGCAAACCAAAGAAAACCACACCAATATCTCATACCCGGATGCTTAAAAAAAATCTCCCTCTCTCTTCTCCTCCTCTTCTCTTTCTGCTGCTACCTTGTCTCTCCCTCCCAATAACACATGGAAAAAAAACAGGATGGGAGAAGGAAGAAAATGTGTGGCCCCTGGAGTACCTAAGTCCTTCATGTTCCTGGAGTAACCACAGGCTACATGTTACATACAGTACCCAGGTAAACATATGCCTGTGTATAACCTATCATCCACTGTCAGAAGGCAACCTCTAGGTAAAACTCAAAATCAGGCTCAAAAGGTAATGAATCAGAACATGTTTATAATCAAGATACTAGTGGCAGATGTAAGTCATGATTAAACATTTAATTTTTTCAAACATCTGTCATTTTGTACGATAATTCTTTTACTTACAAATGAACTACACTTGAAAGCTTACTTATAAAGGCAAATATCTCAAACTCGAAAATACTTTTCCCAAGATCAAAGTTCAAAGTTGAAGCCCTTGATGACAACCTGGCAACCTGCATTCCATCTCCAGAAGCCATGTAAAAGTGAAAGGAGAAATAGACCCCCACAAAGTTGACCTCTGACCTCTGACCTCTGACCTCCGAGTTCACCAGGGTACATGTGTACCCGCTGGCACTCACTTGCACCCAAAATAATAATAAATAAAAGTAAAATCTTAAAAATAAGGAAACCGTGAGAAAATGAATGAATGCGTTCTCAGTGAGTCTACATTGAAATCTGAACTACTTCAACAGTATCGTATTATATTTATGTCAATTCTACTTCAAAATGCATAACTCTCCTTAATATTTGGCATTTTATCTAGGGCTGATTTAAAACCTGGGGAGAGCCGGGTGTGGTGGTGCATGCCTTTAATCCTAGCACTCGGGAGGCAGAGGCAGGCGGATCTCTGAGTTCGAGGCCAGCCTGGTCTACAAAGTGAGTTCCAGGACAGCCAGGGCTATACAGAGAAACCCTGTCTCAAAAAAAAAAAAAAAACCTGGGGCAATGAGAAGCAGGGCAAAGATAAGAGGAGAGATTTTTCTTGTGGTAACAAATGGGAGCTGTTGGGAAGGAAACACTTTCTGAGCTCACACAGCAAGAGGTCTGCGAAGCCGAGATGGAACCCAGTCAAAGTTGTATGTCTTCCATCAAACGGTGGCCTGCAATCTGCCAGGAGTGGAGAAGGTAAACCAGGGTCTCGGCGGCGTCCATCCAGTAACCGAATCACGTACCCAAGGAACGTTAAACAACAGCAGTGTTCTCTAAGTGAAACTTAGCTGAATGGAGCAGAGCTGTAACGCCAGCACTCAGAGATCGACACAGGGATCTCGGGTTTGAAGCCAGCCTGGGTAACATCACAAGACCTTATCTCAAACATAATAAATAATTTCAAAACATTTTCAAATATCTTTTTCCTCTTCTCTTGGTTTTGAGTAGTTTGTGGGGGAGATGTTAAGGCAAAAACTTTCAAGGCAGAGCCACCCTGCATGCAACTAAGGCTCAGGTCTCAAAGCTCCTGGTAATGTGTAAGCTCCTTCTCTTTGAACTTAAGAAGAGAAAACTAACAACGTAGTCAAACAAGGAACTGGTTGTTCTCTTCCAGTGTTTACAAAAGAGTTGTTGCTGGGAGAATGCAGGAGAAACAAGAGCTTGCCCCACTAGATGGGTGTTTGCAGAACAGATCCTGTGGTCATTTGTCTGTACATTAGCCTGAACTTTGCAAATACATGCCACATGACAGGATTGTCCTTCAAGAAGAGAAAAGAATCGATCCCTCTTAAGCATGCAAAAGTCTTGTTTTTTAAGTAAGCAGGTTCCTACATGCCATAGCTCACTAATTTCCACAAACGAGAACACAGATAAATAAAGGCAACCACAGACCTGCCTTACCACACACTTACTTACAGAAAATACATCTTCCTTGTAGCTACTAGGAATACCCACCCCCCCATCCCCACACACCCTGCCTCACCTCTGACCCCCATTCCGGCTCACTTTAGTGAATACACTTCACTTCCTCTAAAAATCCAGCAGACACATCCATCCTCACCCCATGGTCAGCTGTTCTCCCTCACGTCTCTGTAGCATCAAGACTCGAAGCTCCGATTTACCAGTGAAAGGGAAATGAGGAAGAGACAGAGGACAGAAAAAGGATCAAGGCAGAGAATTTCCCATAATTCCAATACAGACAATTCTTATCTTGGTTCAACAAAGAGTTGCTGATACAGGAACCACGGATAATGCCAAGATCAAGGGCAACATGCTTCTGACCTCATAGAGCATCCCTTGAATATTTCCAATTTTTTGTTTGTTTGTTTTTCAAGACAGGGTTTCTCTGTGTAGCCTTGGCTGTCCTGGAACTCACTTTGTAGACCAGGCTGTCCTCGAACTCAGAAATCCGCCTGCCTCTGCCTCCCGAGTGCTGGGATTAAAGGTGTGCACCACCACGCCGGGCGTATATTTCCAATTTTTAATGCAGGAGATGCTCCCAGTTTTCAGGACACTTAACAAGCAACAACGAAAATCTGGAAGCTGTTTCAAGATATAGCTATCCAGACCTGCTTGCTTAAGATTCAAACTCACTAAATACGAGACCTGACTACGATTATTTACAGGTATTTCTGACACACAGCTATTGCTGAAAACCACTGTTACAAGCATTTGAACATTAAAGGCCATGGCTATTTCTTCAGAGCCACAAAAAAAGCACACAACTATCAGCCTTAATGGAAAAATTAATGAAATTTCAAGACAGTATCAACAGGATTTGCTAGGGTCCTTTACAGCTCAAGTACTGATTCTGCCTCTGTGTTCATGTGGTGACTTGTTGACATTGAGTTATTTTTTCAGAACATAAAAGTGAGAACAGAAAAGACAGACAGGTTAACAATTAAGCTGTCATGATGGAACAGAATAAATTTCAGCCATGAAGGTAAGTCATCAAAGTAGCGGGTGAGTTTAAAAGGCTGTTGGGCCATTTTCACTCCCTACCAGCATCTTGTACCATGGAGAATGAAACCCAGACTCATCCTTAAGTACCAGCTGGACAGAGACCCCAGAGCTCACTCCCTGTGCTGTCCTCCACCCCACGATGCAGCAACCTGGGCTTTGCCGTAGCTCCTCTCCCAACCCACTTGTTCCGACTCTGAAGCCTTTGGGACATGGCCTACCCAAAATACTCTTCCTATGTATCGTCTTAACTGTCCATTGCTCGAGGAGGACTTCCCTGATTCCAATATGAAATAGGCAACCGTCTGCCAGCATGTGTCACTACATTTTACACCATGCTTCTCTCAGCAAAATATAAACTCGGAAAGGCAGGGATTCAAACCCTCTTGTTCATAGATATCACCAGAGAGCCCAGATCAATGTCTGGCACAAGTGCTCATAAATATAGTTCAATAAAAGAAAATACATATTAACCAGACTGGAGGGAGGATGAAGGGTTTCCTACTGAAATGAATAAATATTTATTCCCACTTAAACAACCAGAAAATTCACTATTATTAAGTTTGGGGGAGGGGTTGTTTTTTGGTTTTTTGCTTGCTTGCTTGCTTGCTTGCTTGCTTGCTTGCTTGCTTGCTTGCTTGCTTGAGATTGGATCTTACTATGTAACCCTGGCTGGCCTGGAACCTACTACTTAGAAAAGGTTAGCTTGGAACTCACAGAGATCTGCTTGGCTCTACTTCAGGAGTGCAGGATGAAAGACATCACCACCATGGCCTCATTTACTGTTTTACGCTTGCGTAAGTCGAAGAATGATTCTGCTCCAAAGAACAAAGAAGTTCCAGTGATGACCACACTGTCATTCTATGCATTGGCCAATTAAGAAAAGGAAGGGAAAGAGAAAGAAAAGGCAACAGGAGAGAAGTAGTCTGGTGAGAAGAAGAAAGAGATTGGTGGGGAGAGGGTACAACTGGAGAGAGGGGGACAATAAAACAACAAGGTTGTTAGATGAGACGAGGTGGCTGGCTATTTCCTATCACAGTGTGCACTGGGACTTGGGTGCCCAAATAAGGCAAGGGTTTCAAAGATACTTGAATGCCAACCCTAAAAGGGATCCCTTCCCTCCTGGTTCTACCTCCTCTGAAAAGGTCTGAGTCTCCTGGTACAGTTAGGATGGGTAGTTGGAAGGCTGGAAGCTGGGGTGAGGAGCGAGCCTCCCTAAAGCATGTCTGCTTCTAGGAAGAACCTATGTCCGGAGCCACTGGGGCAAATCTGCAGAAAAAATGATTCTCTGGGCTGCTAGAGTGGACAAGAAAGAAGTCAGAGGCCCGCTGATGACATCCTGGAGCTTGGGAACCTAGGAGGCCTTGGCCAAACAACATTCTTTAAATCCAAAAAAAAAAAAGAGCCGGGAGTGGTGGCGCACGCCTTTAATCCCAGCACTTGGGAGGCAGAGGCAGGCAGATTTCTGAGTTCGAGGCCAGCTTCCTCTACAGAGTGAGTTCCAGGACAGCCAGGGCTATACAGAGAGACCCTGTCTCGAAAAAACAAAAACAGAATAATTGTAAGTTTTGTTGTGGTTGGTTGGTTGGTTGGTTTTTAGGGGATTGGGGGATTGTTTTGGTTTGGGTTTTTTTTTGTTTTTTTTGTTTTTTTTTTTTTTTTTTGGAGATAGGATACCATTATGCAGCACTGGCTGGCATGGAACTCAAAATGTAGACCAAGCTGGTCTAGAACTCATAGTGATCTACCTGCTTCTGCCTCCAGAGTGCTGGGATTTGTGGGCCACCATGCCCAAGAACGTAATAGAAGATCTTAATCAACTTCTTCTTTCCTGAATTCAGAAGCACAATATGTCAGATATAAAATCTAGTATCCAGTTCATTTGTTGACCTCTGTGCTAATCATAGCATCAGTCCAAAGCCAGGATATCCTTTCATATTTTTTTCCAGATACATTTACTTAGTTGGAGATAGGAAAACAAAACTATTTTGGAACTTTTAAAAAATGTTAACCCCATATTTGTCATAATTTCCCTTACTATTCACCAAAGTATCGTTAAGGAGAAAGTACATTTAAAAATTGGCTCTAAAAAAATGTAGTTTACGATCAAAATTACAACTCAATTGCAGGCACACAAACACACACAAAAGAAATTTCAGGCACTGAGAATTTTCTCAAAATCTCAGACATATCTGAAAGGGAACGTATTAGTTCAAACTAATGGGATTTGGGACTTCTCTCATTCTAAAGCAGATGATGTCCTGTAATGTTAGCACATTCTCCAACGCTGTGCACATCATGGATCTCCTTCCTACTCCCACATTTTAACAAACAGCTGACCCAAATTGAACACTGAAGTAGGATACCAGTGAGAGGCATCAAAGCCTAGAACTCGGGACTAGAGCAGAGTGACCTCCACTTCCCCACACGGGACATGCTTGTCAACCCAGAAGCGGTGCTTCAAACCACAAAGACCCAAAGGCTACATATCTTTTGCTTTTTTGTAATTGTTTTCATTATTTCTTGTTGGTTATTATCATATTTGTTTATGATGTGTGTAAGACACAGGTGTGGAGCTCAGAGTATGACTGTGTGACGTCAGCTGTCTCTTTCTGCATGTGTGTGGGTTCTAGGGTTCAAACTTAGAAAGCAAGCACTTTACCTGCAGAGCCATTCTACTGGCTCCTGGTTAACTGTGGATGAATAGACAAATGATAGATAGATAGATAGATAGATAGATAGATAGATAGATAGATAGGTACCTATGTTGTTTAACTTAGATTAGGCAAAAATAAAAGATTAACAACAGAAACTAGTAATGACAGAAAAAATTGTAACAGCATACTATAATAGAAGCTATGTGAATGTAGCCTCTCAAAATCTCTTCTCACACCACTTTTATTGGAGAGATGGCTCAGCGGTTAAGAGCACTGGCTGCCCTTCCGGAAGTCATGAGTTCAATTCCCAGCAACCACATGGTGGCTCACAACCATGTGTATTCATGATAATTCATAGCCACAGTGGAATAGAACCTGACAGTAAGAAACATCATGATACTACTGGAAATGGTGAACAACTTAAAACTTTATATTATTTTTTGGAAATTTCCACTTAATATGTTAAGGCCAAAATTGACTAATACCTCAGAAAGTAGTGTCAGGGATAATGAGGAGTCTGCTATCATATATGGAAATGTAATAACAGAGAGACTGTGCGGGAGGTCCGTTTGCACTGTACTTAAGTGGTCAGCACAGGATCGCTCATCTCTGGGACTCTGAACCCCCTGCAGGGACGTTTCCTAGCGCATCCACCCCCTATTTCACTAAAACTGCAGAGACAGGCACTGGCTTGGGCACGGGGCACATCGATATATGAGTGAAACCCATCTTTACTCCAGAAACTCACCCTAGCAGGGGAGAGAGAGCCTGCAGAGAACTAACTTTGGGGAGCTCATCACAGCACATTAGAGGCAAGTAGAGAAAGCTCTGCTTGCATCTTGTTCCCCAGTGAGGTGGTAGGAAAATGGCAGTGTGAAGGACCGGAAGGGGTGGGGCTGGCGCAGGCAAACAGATCAGGGTGGAGAAACACCAGGAAGAGAGTCTGTCTAAAAAAATAAAAGGTTTCGTATTATTTTGATTAAATAAGAAATTCCGCCAAACAGGCCCACTGAATGACTCACACCTACTCCTGAAAGGATTGCGAGTGTGACTCAGTCTGCACGACCCCACAGAAAGGTGCTCGCTCGCTCTGCTCCTAGGTGTGAAGCTGTAAAC
>LR750170.1:153308-227023 GCA_902729485.2 Mus minutoides
TTGAGCATTTAGGCTAAGGACAAGTACGACAACATCTATAATTGAGAAAAATGTTTTATATGCTATAAAAAATATTAAATGGTAAAAGAACTGTACCATACCCGGTTGGTGGGATCTGTTGAACAGCAAACCATTAAAACAGGCTCGCTGATAGGGGTTCAGATGAGCACACAACAACCATACACACACACACACACACACACACACACACCAAACCTTTTCTTTTTTATTGTAAGAAGAAAAAAAGGGGAGACCCTCCCCCACTTCTTGTTATATTATCCCTTTCTTAAACTCCCTTAGCTCCAATGTTTTCCCTTATGTGACACTTCCTTGCCAACTCAGCCTGCTGGGACCTGCCATCCCAGTCCTCCCATGCGTGGCCTCAGGTCCTCACAGGAACAGCAGAAAGTCGGAGATGTTCACCTTCGACTCGCCTGTCACATGGTAACTGCCCCAAAGCATTTGCTAGATGAATTGTCGTTTCTCCAGGCTTCACACCTAGGGCACCCTTTTCACAGTTATTTATTGCTTGTGTGCTCTCCGTATTTGAAGCTGGATTTGTTTGTTTGTTTGTTTGTTTATATTCTTTAGGACTCACCATGGTTCACGGGAGCTAAATAAACATTTACTAAAGTAATCAAGACCTGATTACACATCTCACAAGAGAGATGTCCATACGGTTTAAATAGATTCCTCTTTTAAATAGGAAAAATCACATCATAGAAGAAAAAAATATATGGAAAGAGCTCATACTCATATCTGAAGAACTCTATTAAGCGGTAATTAGATTAACAACCACCTGATTGCTATTGAGCCTCGGAAGAACTTATGCACACAAAGGGATAGCCGGGGGAAGATAAGGGCACTAAAGGAGAGGGAGGTGGCTATCAGAGCCCTCACAGCTGTGGTCTAAGGTCCTGAGCACAAAACAGGGAAGAGGAGGGAGCAACTGACCCAGAAAACTGGGGAAGGCCACACAGCACCACCACCACCACCACCCCCCAGAATTGGCAGGGATTTCTAAGTGCTTAGAACATGATCACAATGTCGCCTTTATATGCAAGGCCTCCTTGACCTTCAGGCCTCTACTACGTACAGTATCATTACCCCTGCTCCTAAAGATGAAAGAACAGGAGATTAAATAAGCAAAGGCCTACTTGTGACACACACCCTCTGAGTGGGTTCAAAGCTACAGCCCTGGCTATGCTATAATGGTTGCTTTCCATCCAGATAGAGAATGACACCTCTCCAATTAGAAGGTGACTTACTAGCACAATAAAACCATATTAATAGCTCTATGTGTAGTGTCCAAAATAAAAGGTAGACGTTCGTGGTTAGAAAGTCTATAAACCTCAGCCTGGTCATCCCCCAGTGCAGACATAATGTCTGGCTCAGGCTACACCCAGTTAATCTATACCGTAGATCTCCATCAAGGCAAAGGTTTAAAGGTAAGCTAAGGAAGTTATAATGTGGTTGCCACCTCTGTTTAAGCACCCTCTGCATCTCTGAAAACTATTTGTTTCTTCTTGATTACTATATAATACAGACTGGCTGGCTTTGAACTCACTATGTAGCCCAGGCTGGACTCAAGTTCACAATTGCCCTGTTTCAGCCTCCCAAATCCTGGGTGTATAGGTATGTACTACCATAGCAAACCAAAATTTATTCCTTAACTCTGAACTTAATTTGTAAACTAACTAAAAGAAAAATCACATTATTATAACTTCTCCTATATGTTTGTAATGCACACACACACACACACACACACATCTCCACCTCCCATTTCTTCAGCTATCACAACCTGAACCAATTGTCAAAGCCCTGTGAACTAAACACAGTAACACAGAGCAAGAACTTTGTTTTGAATTTCAGGGCAAGAAATTCATTAATATAATTTGTTAAGATTTTCACTTGTTTTTATTTCATGTGTGTGAGTACATGTAGATCTGTGCATCATATTCATGCAGTGCCCACAGAGGCTAGAAGAGAGGGCCAGATCCCCTGTCCCTGGAACTGGAATTACAGACTGTTGTGAGCTGCCGTGTGGGGCATAAGACTCAAATCTAGGCCCTCTGGAGGAGCAGTCAGTGGTCTTAACCACTGAGCCACCTCTCCAGCTCCTCATTAATACATTTTGACAGCTACTTTCTTCAAGTCGCATGAAGATGTCTGGGTGCTCTGGTGATCTAGACATCCTGATTCTATAGCTGCCCCAAGTGCTACACTGGAAAGAAGATACCTAATTCAAATGTGAGCCCGGCAATTCCAGGAGTGCAATGTCATAGCCTAGAGAGTAAAGAGACCATGCCAGTATGTCACTAAGATCTCCAAGTGGCCACATCGATCCAGCCATCTGGCCTTAAGATAGCCACAGAGTAAGACTTTCTGTGGGTCTCCTAATGAACAAGAGGCTTCTCTGTACTTTATCTCCTTTTGGATCCTTGTGACTGATCTAGAAGAAAGGGCTTTAAATGGACTCTCCATGCTTACAGATAAGGAAACAAACACGAAAACTTCTAGGGCATACTGGAGATCACCTACAAGAGGAACTAAAACGTGCTGTCTTTAGAAGGTAATCAATACCATGGAATTAGCTACGTAAAAATGGTCCCAGTGCACAAACTGGGTGGGCATGATGGTGCATGATCCCAGGACTTGAGAAGCAGAGGAAGGAGGATCAGAAGTTCAGAGTCACCTTGACTACACAGCGTGTACTGACCACCCCAAGATATAGGAAACCCTGTTTTGTTTGGGGTGTTGTTGGTGTTGTTGTTGTTGTTCTTGTTGTTGTTCTTGTTATGATTCTAATTTTAAAAAGTGTGTATTTTACCACAACAAAAACAATTTGAAAAATTAAAGTCTGTTTTCAAATGAAGTCATCCTTGTTTCTTATGCCAGCTATTGCCTTTGACTCTGTATCCTTTGGCTCAACGTGCGCGCAGATCTTCCAGGAAGGAAGAAGACCTCACTTACACTTTCTATCCAACTTGCCCCTTTACAGTGCTTTATTCGTTCCGAGTATTTACAGACATCTGCCTCACAGCCAGTATGACCCTGAACTGGATGTTTGATACTCAGATACACCAACTCACCAACTCGGAAACAGCTGATGCTCCTAGCACCTGCCCCTTCCACACTGGGCATTCTAGGGTCTTCCGTGTGGCCACCTCCCACCCAAGACCTACCCATGATTCAGCGCAGCAGGAAGCTGCTAGGACTCTGCCTTAGCCTTGTGGCCAGCTTCCAACTCAACTAGAGAACGACTTGACCTAACCCCTCGTTAAATATTTTATCACCTTCTAGACAGGGCACTGAGCAAAACAGATAAGGTCCCCCACCCTTTGGTCTGGGAAAGAGATAATACACACATAAAAGCACCAGCACACAACGTAACTTCAAAGACCGAGTGCCGCCCAGAAAATAAAACAGAAAAGTGCCAGGAGGTGAACAAGGGAGCAGGGCGGAGTTTGGGAGAAAGGCTCTCCAAGACAGTAACTTTAGGGGGCCGGAGGGGATGGACAGGCATTCGAAGGTCTGAAGTAAGAATGTTCTAGACGAAAGAGAGCAGAACTAGCAAGGTTTCTGGTGAGAAAAGGTGCACTATTTTCAGTTAGAAGGCCACACGGGATAGGATCTGATCGGAAGAATCAGATGCCAGAAAGAGTCAGCCTCCAGATTCAAACCAGGGTCACGATATGATCTCACTTTAATTTTTTTGGAAAGACCACCCTGATAATTGCATCACAAGTGAATTCAAAGGGAAACCAGAATAAACAAAGGAAGGCAGGAGGAAAATGCATGAAGCTACAGAAGCGATCAAGGAAAAGGTAACGGCATGAAACGGAAAGACGGCCATCCTGGTTCAATATGTGTTCCGGGACCTAGCCAATCATACTTCTGATCACGTGTAGTGTGAGAGGGGGTATTAGAGAAGTGAAATCACTACTCACTTCTGATTTGGTTCATCAAGAGTAAGCGTTAGGTTTTCTGAAGGGAAAGGCTGCTGGGGAAATAAATCAGTTTGGGATAGAGGGGAGAAAGGCATATATTGTCACAATTAATTTGTGATAATTTAGATATATAATGTGGTGCTATCCAACAGACAGTTCCATGTCTGACCTTCATAATACTTTTGTGCAGTAGGCAGGGAAGCCCCAGTATTATCTAAACCTTATCAGTAAGAAAGCTAAAGCTCAGAAGACTTATCTCAAGGCATGAGCCAATAGCCCTTGAACATGGCTGATGGCACATTTAAAAAGAGACTCATGAAGCTGGGCAGGCAGTGGTAGCCTTTGATCCCAGGACAGGGAGGCAGAGGCAGGTGGATCGCTGTGATTATGAGGCTAGCCTGGTCTCCAATGTGAGTTCCAGGACAGCCAGAACTACACAGACAAACCCTATCATGAAGAGAGAGAGAAAGAGAGAGAGAGAGAGAGAGAGAGAGAGATTGAATTGTCTTCACTCTTAGGGACATCTGTCTGAAAAAACACACATACCTATTTTGTGTCGTAGGTTATATGGCTGTTCCCGAGTTAGAGGCCCTTTCACACCCAGAGAAGATTCGTTTATAAGAGTGAGACTTTCCCACCTAGCAACACTTATCACATAAGAATATTAACTGATATGTATTAGTCCTATTACTAGCTTATAAGAATTGTGTCCACAATTAAGTACATACAAGAAGAAGCATCCATTCTTGAAGAAATGACCACAAGCCTCAAGGTCATTTTTATATAACAATTCTGAGCTTTTACAAAATCAGGAAGGTCAGCTGGGAAATGACCCATACAAGAGTGATGGCTTTCCACTCGGAACTGTGACCAGGTGTAAGACAAGCTCATGCTGTGCTCAGCACTTCTACTGGGCCAAAGCTGCTCTTTCCTCTAGAGTTGCTTTAAAGTGACAGAAGCTCCCGAACTTGTTTTATCTCAGGGTATTTTTCTCAAGAGCACAATGCATGTGGAATGCCCAGAATTCATTTCAAAATTCTAGAGTTAACTGGTGAAATTAAAGCTTCACTCTAAACAACACTGGAATGACAGGTGGGAACGGAGAGAGGAAGGGGGGAGGGATGGAGGGAGGGGAAGGGAGAGGGAGGAAGGAAGAAAGAAGAGAGGGATAGAAGGAAGGAGGGAGGGAGAGAAAGAAGAGAGGGAGAGATGAAAGGAGCGAGAGAGGGAAAGAGAGGAAGAAATAAAGGGAGAGGAAGAGAATGAAAGAGGGAAGGAGAGGATGAGGGAGGGAAGGTGAGAGAGAGGGAGGGAGAAGGAGGGAGAGGGGTGACCTGACAGAGGTCCTTTATGACAACGGACCTATGAATAACATGCTCAAAACATCACAAAGCCCCATAGGAAAGACATACTTGGTGCGTGGCTCTAGTCAAGAGATGAGTGAGTACAGGTGCTCCATACTTAATCATGCTATCAATCAGTCAAGTATCAATTATGAGTGTGTAAGGTGCAAAATAGCATACCTGCTTATTTCAGCTACTAGCACTTCCCCAACCCTCCCCAGCAACAGCTGGCTTTTCCTGTGTGTTCTCCAGATTAGAAACAACAGCCTGCCTACACAGAAAATCACCCTAGTGCCCTAAGACTCGAAAGGAAATGTCGGGGTCACAGGAGCCAATTCACCCCTTTTACAACATGGAAAATAAGCAAGGCGGAGAGAAGGGGGACCTGACCCCATCAGCACAGAGCCCCTTCAGGATGAAAAAGCCAGCCGGCCGTGTTTTATTGATTCTTAGCTCCTTACACTGCACTGGGTAACAAGAGGGTAACAAGAAAGAAAGGGGGCCGCAGATGACCAGGGGCATTACAGAAGAAGGGAAACAAACCAGGAAGTGACAAGTTCCAGGAGCAAGATGATCCAGGCTTCCGATGACCATTAGCTTGTCCTCTTCCCTGCCTGCATCCGCATGGCCTGCCAGCAGTCACCCACCAGCCCCACCCCTGAAAATCTGCACTTGGCATGGCAGAGTGTGGGGGCCTCCCATTCAAGGTCTGCAAACAAGGCCTGGAAAGGTCCCACAGCAGCAGGCTTCAGGCTTCAGAGACACCCTGGCCCTTCCTGGGAACTCGGGGAAATGTTGGCACCCTCCTTTCCTGTAAATCAGCATATTGTTCAGGAGGAATCACACAGAGATCACCCCAAGAGCCAGGCCAGGTTACAGGGACATTTGAGCCATGATGATTTCTGTCTTCTTTTGGCCCAGTCCCAGCATATCCAGAAATTTCCAGAAACTATGACATGCTCACATAGAATTCATATTGATGCATTTGTGCTTTCAGAGAACAAAACTTCTACTCAGACTACTTCTGTAAAGATAACGCTGAATTACTAGGGAGGTTATAGTATATGCATATTCATATTCCATTTTCTATTGCAAACACTTGTATAGATGAATGCATAGGTTGGTTTAAAAAATTAACAATGATAATCTTCTCCTTTGCTGTCCAGAGCTTCCTCTGTCTTCCACCCCCACAAAAATAGCTTAGCAGGCTTTTAAATTTTCTATATTATATTTCACTCATACACACATTTTTCCCCCTTGGGTATGTCCTAGCTAGGTATAGATGTTCTGCACACTAAAATAACAGAAGAATCCAAGCTACACAAAATCATTCCAAGAGTCTCTCACTAACTATCCAAAAATAAATCTACATCTAGACGAGACAGCTCATGCATGAAATCTTAACACTAAGGAGACTAAGACAAGAAAACCGCCTAAAATGTAAGACCAGCCTGGGCCAGTCAGAAAGTCCCAGGCCAGTAATACCGAGGGCTCTGACTCAGAGTAATACAACGCAAGATAACGATGACGATGGTGATGATGGTGATGATGGTGATGATGGTGATGATGGTGATGATGGTGATGATGGTGATGATGGTGATGATGGTGATGGAGAGTAAGCACTCCGATGATGTTAGTCCACTAATTAGCTCCCAGCCTGCTAGTAATGTACCCCTCCTGTCCTACTGGACAGTGAGGCCCGGATCTAACAGCGTTGGCACTTCATCGACTTGACCTCAGAATAACGGCAAATAAAGTACTTACAGCATAAGCACCTATCAAGAATGCTGCGTTTGCTCTTTTCCGCTGGTCGAAAGAGGTGTAGTGCACTATCTTCTTTCTTGATAAACTGTATGACTGGAAGGGAAGAACAAAGTAGATTGTGATCACTACAAAAAGGCAGGAGTTACCATCTTCTCTCAACTTCAGCAAGTGAAGCAGTTCCTACAATCTAACACCTTTCAATGCAAGGTTCTACCGCTCACTTTCTTGGGTTTGGGAGGGGCTACTAGCTCCCTTCTCTTCAATCCACCTGAATGTGAGAATTGACAATATAACAAACATGGACTTCTCTGAGAATGGAGGTAACTGAATCATTGATTCTCCGGTCACAGGAGCCATTTTGAATAATTTATTCCTGATCTTATGTATATGCATTATGTATATGTATATGTATATGTATATGTATATGTATATGTATATGTATATGTATATGTATATGTATATGTATATGTATGTTCCTGATCTTATGTATATGACTTAAACCACTCTTCTTCATTCTCAGCATGACACTCTGACTCCAGGAGATCTTGATGTACCTTTCCTTCTTTACAGTTTAAGATATGTCAACCATCCAATTGTCTTCTCCAAAACTTTCATTTTTACAGACCAATATTAAAATTTTCTTTCCAGTATGTACCAGTAACCCCCTTTTAATTAGCTTAAAGAAAGTTATTCATGGGAAAAGAGAAACCATTGAAAGGTTATCAAGGAACATCATAATTCAACAGCCATGTATTAAATCCATGCGCTCAATCATTAAGCACTTGCTATATGCCAGGCAATATGCAACATGCTCAAGTAATCCAAAATAAAGCCAAATGGTTTGTTGAACACATGCTAATCATGAAAAGTAATAATTAGATCTATTAAGTTAAATCAAATTATTAGTCACAATTCAAATCTAGAGAAAATGGGTGTGGCTCAATTAAACATAATTTCTTTGGGTTGCAAAAATAGACTAATGGCTATTTAAATGTAGGCACATAAGACTATACTTCCAGGGACTGTTTCTATGGTTTGGTAAATATAGGCCTTTTAATATTGTCGGCAAATTCACCTGAAAATATAAATAGATTATTATACCTAGCACACTGAACACAGCCAACACCAAAAAAAAAAAAAAAAAAAATCCACTAGCATGTTATTTTCAACAAGGAAAAGAAAGAAAAAGTCTAAGCACCAAGGTGCATCATCTTAGCTTATGCATGAAAGCAGGAAGCTATGTGCATCCCAGCTAGAGACCAAGGGACATGCAAAGCCCTTTCAGACATGAATATCTAACTACAAGTCACATGTTTTGAAAACAGGAATGTCCTTGTTAACTGAACTTTTGAAAGTTATTGTCTGACTCAGAGACAATCTGTTCTTATTGATGGTTTTTTTTCATAGCAAGCAGAGAGAAAAAAAAGTAGTGTGTCTGATTCAATTCCATCAAGTGTATCATACTGAAATGACTTAAAAACTTCATGGCTAATGGTGTTCACACACGGCTCCTTGCTTTCTCAATTTTGATTTATTGAATCTCTGGACGATTTTTTTTATTTAATTTTACTATTTGTGGATTCATTTGTTTGCTACTTATTGCTCTTCACCAGTAAGTTGGGGTGTTCACTTGTTTTAAGACAAGGTCTCTTTCTGGATGGCCTGGAACTTGATACATAGAACAGGCTAGCCTTGAACTCACATAGATCCCTCTGTCTCTGCCCCTCTGCCACTCTGCCCCTCTGCCCCTCTGCCCCTCTGCCCCTCTGCCCCTCTGCCTCTCTNCCTCTGCCCCTCTGCCCCTCTGCCCCTCTGCCCCTCTGCTCCTCTGCTCCTCTGCCTCTCTGCCCCTCTGCCTCTCTGCCTCTGCCTCCAGAGGGCTCACACATAGAGATCAGAGGACGAGGTTGCAGAGGCTGCTCTCACCTTCCCCAATATTAAAGCTGGGCTTCTTGCATTGTTTCTATAGATGTGTACAGGCTAGCTGACCCACAATCTTCCATATAATTCTCCTGTCTCCATTTCCCCCCACATATAGGAATGCTGAGATGAAAGACTCAAGCTACCACATCCAGCTCTTTACCCGGGTTCCAAGAGTGAAACTCAGGTCATCGGGGTTTCAGAGACTAGCACTTCTCTGTGGGAGCCACCTCCTAAGCCCCTACAAGTGTTAACTATTTCAAAATATTTCCCACAGAAAGCTGCCAAGGGAAGCAAACTTGTGTTTGTTGCAAGCTTACAGCTGATTTATAGGGAACATTTGGCACATTTCTCCTGCGCAGATGTTTTTGGACTTAATTTTCAGAGTTTGGGTCTCCGGTGCACTACAGCTGAGAAATGGTTTCCGTGTAATGAAGCTTGGTCCCCAGGTCAGACTACAGGGAATGGAGTTCTTGCCCAAGGGGTCAAAACCAAATCAAAGTGAATGACAGCAGAGAAGAATCCTATAAACTGCAGCCTTGTCTAATACCCCTCCTCACCTCAGCCAGGCTCCCCGCCTTAGAGCCACCCTATCCCATAGTGGCTAGCACCAGTGACATTGTTCATGGGGAAGACATCCTATCTCTGCAGTGAAAAGCATTGGGGATAATAAAACATTTTCTTGTCTATTTAGCTAATGTTTTCTGTGATTGGACTGATAAAACAAATCCTTAATGTTTTCTTTCAGATAAGAAAAAAACCACCATTTCTGTAAATAATAATAATAATAAAGCACACATTTGCCCTTTTAGCCAATCCAAACACCCTAAAAGGAATAGCACCATCCAGTGGGAACACATCTACACATCTCTAAGGCTCTTTCATGAATACGGTTCATATTGACAGGATCAAGAATCCTCTAGGAGACAAACCTCCAGATACGCCAGGGAGCTTCAGCCCTGTGTGTAAGCAGCAGCAGCCCACGCTCTGGGAGCCCACGCTGAATTCCAAAGAAGAAAGAAAGCTGAACATCCACCTCTCTGCTTTCTGAACAGCTCTCCACACCCTTGCCACCAGGACCTCCCTGCAATAGTGACTGTGCCCTCAGACTGAGAGCCAAAATCACCCTTCCTCCTTCCTTCCTTCCTTCCTTCCTTCCTTCCTTCCTTCCTTCCTCCTTCCTTCCTTCCTTCCTCCTTCCTCCTTCCTTCCTTCCTTCCTCCTTCCTTCCTTCCTCCTTCCTTCCTCCTTCCTTCCTTCTTCCTTCCTTCCTTCATCCTTCCTTCCTTCCTCCCTCCTTCCTTCATCCTTCCTCCCTCCTTCCTTCCCCCTTCCTTCCTTCCTCCCTCCCTCCTCCCTCCCTCCTTCCTTCCTTCATCCTTCCTTCCTTCTTCCTTCCTTCCTTCCTTCTTTCCTCCCTCCTCCCTCCCTCCTTCCTTCCTTCCTCCTTCCTTCCTTGCTTCTTCCTTCCTTCCTCCTTCCTTCTTCCTTCCTTCCTCCTTCCTTCCTTCCTTCTTCCTTCCTTCCTCCTTCCTTCCTACTTCCTTCCTTATTCCTATCCTTCCATCTGTCCTTCCTTCCATCCTTCCTTCTTCCCATCCTTACTTCCATCTGTCCTTCCTTCCATCCTTCCTTCTTCCCATCCTTACTTCCATCTGTCCTTCCTTCCATCCTTCCTTCTGACTGTCTGTCCTTCAGTTGCTTGTCACAGCAATAGGAAAAGTCAATAATAAGATAGAAAAACTTTATCATTTGGGGAGAGACCAGATTTCGGGATAGCAGGATTCTGCTTTATAAGTGAGCCCACTGACATCTTCTGAGTCTCTGCCTTAAGCCCAAGGGAGAGCCTCATGCCTCTGACAGGACATGGGCCTCCTCTTCACTCTGGCCCATTTCCTCTGTGGTCTCCCAGATAGGCCTGGCTCTTCAAGGAGAACATTTGCAAAGTAGTGGTCATACATCTGGCTTTCAGTAAGCTAACCCCATTCTTACAGATCATTTCTTTATATGAGATGCTCAAAGATTAAAAAAAAAAAAAAAAAAACCACAGTACAAAAGCGAAGCAAATGGAAACGTGGGTCAAGTCAAACCAGTCTTAAATACAAAAAGGAAGATGTCTCTGAAAGAATAATAAGCCCTCTAGCCAACTCTGCTGCGTATGACCATGACAGAGAACAGTCGCTAGCCACTGCCCATCTCTATATACCTTAGATTCCCATCTTCTAAAACTCCTCAACCTTCTCAAGCTAAGTAAACAAACAGCCCTAACAGCAGCAGCAGCAGTGAATATCTGTTAGCCAATTACTATATCTCATTTCCCAAAACAACAGGAGCAGCGCCAGAGGGGTCCGGTTTAACAGTGCAGAGCGCTTTCCAAAGCCAAGGTCCCAAGCAAGGCTGAAATATAATAAGTGCACTGCATTCTACCAGAACATAAGCCAGGTACCAGGAAAGGCCTGCTGTAAAGTCTTACACAGCCAAGTGTGGGAGGCAGGAGGAATCCAGATCTCTCTCACTGACGCTGATAATTGGAGTAAGCCTTAATCAGGAGGCCATTAACAAGTCTTGTGGCTCAGAATTTATTAAATAAGCCCTGGGCTGAAAAGGTCAGCACTATGAAAAAATTTTCAGAAATAAAAAAACTAAAATAAATTTAAACCTAAACTGCATTGTATTTCATTATTATATCATAGTGTTCCATTGCATGTTTGCAGAAGACTGGTGCAGAGGGCCCTGGAGCACTTGAAGGCTCTGGCCACTGGGCCTGCCCAGAGTTTCTGACTCGGTGAAGTAGAGTCTGGGAAATCTACTAGACTATATCTATCAGTAAGTTCTGGAAAAAAGTTACACACAAATATGATGCCGCCCCTCCCCACCCCCTTGAAATGCTATGATCCTGAAACACCTTGCATTTAATGAACCCGCCTCCTGTAAAACACTGAAGTCCCTTGTCAAAGAATTCCAAGTCATGCTATCCACTTTTTAAAAGCACATTACAGGAAAACATTTCCACGGTCCTCTGAGAAACACTTGTCTCGGTAAACAAACGCACCCGCTACAAGGAGAGGACGCCTCAGAAACAAGGCCCTTCGCTGGTCTCTTCACGAAACCACTTTCAAGGGAGCTATTTCAGAGGCTCAAAATTCAGACACTCCCAGGGTCCTAGAACTTGGAGTGGGTCAGGTGACAAACAACCAAATCAGGTGCTCTCAAAGCACCCGTAACTCAACCCTGCTGTTTCCATGCAGGACCTGGGCGTAGCACCGTTAACCATGCAGGACCTGGGCGTAGCACCGTTAAAGCTGAAAGAAGCCCAGAATCCAAAATTCTCTATGCACTTTCATCAGTCACAAATGCTGACCACAAATTTAAATGTGTCTTTAAAAAAATAGTCTCACTATGTATCCCAGAAACTTATTCTGTAAACCAAGTTCAAGACTATCCTTGAACACTGAGAGACTCCCCACTGACTCTGCCTCCCGTTCTGGGATTAAAGGTGCACGCTAGTGCACTTTACTCAATTTTAATGTCTTTGGTTGGTTGGTTGGTTGGTTGGTTGGTTGGTTGGTTGGTTGGTTGGTTGGTTGGTTGGCTGGTTGGTTGGCTGGTTGGTTGGTTGGTTGGTTGGTTGGTTGGTTGGTTGGTTGGTTGGCTGGTTGATTGGTTTTGTTTGTGTGTGGATGAGTTGGTTTTGGGTTTGTGTGGTTGGGGGGTGGGGTTATGGGGGGTGTGGGGGATTGTTTGTTTTAAGAGAATTTATCCACCACAGGGCATGTCTGTAAACTGAATGGCAACCACTTTGCTGTGCCTGGTTCCCAGACTGAAAAACATTCCTATTATCAGAATGAATTGAGCAGCTGCTCCCAAAGACACTTCATGAGGGGAACCCTGTCTCTAGCCGACGTGTGATCTCAGTTTATGAATATCTGACGCAAAATAGTGGCTAAGGCTTCTGGCAAAGAAGGGAACAGCTACACAGGGAGGGACACAGGACACTATACAATGACGGTTTCCTGAGACAAGTCAGCAGAAGAGCATCTATCCATTTACGTAGTGAAACCTGCAGAGACTTCCAGACCTGCTTCGCTTCCCAGAGAATCAAAGTTTTATGAGAGAAATCACAATAAGTACATAGCATATCATCAAATATATTTAATGGCGCTTGTCAAGCAGGGAACGTGACACTGTGAGAGACTGCATCCAAAATCAAGGGGATAGTGCCACATGCACGTTTTCTGTCTTTGAATGAAAAGCTATGGGAAAGGCTGCATTCAGGCATGGTAATAAAAGACAAACAAGCCATGGAAACTCGGGGATAGGAGAAAAGGAAGACATGCTAACATAGGTACAGCACAGAGTGGCCTTAGAGGACAGTGACATACACAGATCATGCACTCGTTCCGTTTACATCAGGAAACCACAGACCATGTAACCAACCACCCAAGAGCAAACTGTGATGCAAGGAACACGCAAAGCTAGAAGACCCAGAGGTCCTGGGTCACGTGACGGCTCGTGGCCTCTTCAGCAGCCTTGCGATGATGACGTTGCTTGCCGAGCTAGAAGTAAAATATTGGAGTCGTTTGCCTAGTACGCCTAATTAAGCTCTGCGGGTCAGTCCGACTGGAGTAAGAAAGGTCCAGCACAGCAGATTAATATACTCCTTAATAAGAAACACAGCCCATGCATACAGCAAGCAAGCGTTGCCAGGGACCGTGTCCGATTAAAGAGATCACAGCGCAGGGACTGTGGTGGCCAAGGCATCATCCATTCTCTTACAGGTGACTCCGTTAGCCTAGTAGCAGCCATGACAATGAGCACCTCGCCAGCCATCAGGGGTCACTGCCAAAGCAAAAAAGGGACCATGTCTTCCAGGGAGCAGCCAGGACTGGGCTGGTTTACCTCCAGCTTTCTCAGGAAAGGGACATTCTTGAACATTTTCTTTGGCTGCACAAAATAAAATGTGGTTCATGTTTTGTTTGGAGCTGAGATAAAAACAGGTTGGTTTATTATTATTATTATTATTATTATTATTATTATTATTATTATTATTTCAAAAGAAAACAACTGCTTCTTTATGTTTTTTGTTTGTTTGTTTCAAACCCAGTAGATTGCATTAATAAATGGCACATTTGGTCAAAATGAAAAGAAAAATCACTCATAAAATTACTTCTCAGTAGGCAAAGGCAGGCAGATAAAGAGCTCAAGACCAGCCGGGCGTGGTGGCGCATGCCTTAATCCCAGCACTCGGGAGGCAGAGGCAGGCGGATTTCTGAGTTCGAAGCCAGACTGGTCTACAAAGTGAGTTCCAGGGCTATACAGAGAAACCCTGTCTCGAGGAAAAAAAGAAAAAAAAAAAACTCAAGACCATCTTTAGTTCTGCAGTAAACTCCAGGCCAGCTAGCCTGGGTTACCAGAGACCCCACCTCCAAAGGGTTGGTGGGGGCTTGTGTATGTGTGTGCATGTGATAATTCTGATCAAATGGTTAAAGACACTTGAGAATTCACTTACAAGCCTGAGCATCTCTGAATGCAAACAAAACATCCACGCCTAGCCTTACAAGTTCGAAATGCGCTGGTTGCCGTGAGTTACAGTCCCACTACCTCGACACGGAGACAGTAGCCCGCTTTTCTGCTCCCCAGCTCCATCAACATGAGACAGAAGAGGACTGTGTGAGGAGATTGTGGCGTGTTTTTGTAGTTATAGAAAGAGGGTGTCTGTCGCTACATCAAACGAGTTCTTGTATACAACGACCTGAGAGTGTGGCGGCTGCCTGGGTTCCAGGGTAGAATTACTGCTCCCAGCCACTCAGCCACAAGGGCATTCCCAGAACCCACCCCTGCCAGGCCCCTCAGGGCTTTAATGCAATCCTTTCTTCCAGGACGTCCGCTCTTCTTGCCTCTTTTTGCTCTTTTATGCTGGAAAGGTAATGGGGGTGCTTTGTAAATGGCTCTGAATATTCTTTGAATCCTTTCAAAATGGTCAAGATTACAGTAATTGTCCTGTTGATTCATAGCAGCGGCTGCTTTTTTTTTTTTTTTAGTTGCTGCCCTAGAAAAAACGACTCCTTTTTTCTAAATTTTTCTAGCCCAAGAAGAAAGTTTGTTTCTCTGAGGAAAAGAAAAATCGATATGTAACAATGTACCAACTCTATTAAGAAAAGCTTGTTCAATTGTATTACTTTTAGTAAATCTTCAGATTTTTCAATTAGCTTTCAGGGTTTTGTTTTTGTTTTTGTTTAACTGATTAAATTAGGAAAAGTATTGTTTTTTGTTTTTGTTTTTTGGGGGTTTTGTTTTGTTTTGTTTTAATGAACTGCCGATTTTGTCTCCTGCTACAGCCTTGACGCATTTATGTTATAGCTCAGTGTTCTTAGCATTGTCTGAGCCAAGGATACTTTTGAGGATTAATAAGGAGCTGTGGGTCTTCTCAAAAGAAAAATAACAGTACACACCAAAGCGTCTGTGCAGTTTCAGGATTTCTAGATCCCTTGAAATTCCAGGATGAACACTCCTGCCTCGTCTGTCAGTCACGGATGTCGCTTTCCACTAAGCAGCCCACATGCTTTGTCAGGTGTCCTCATGTCTCGGAGACCACATCTCTCCTCTCTGGTCGCTGCTTCCTCACAGGAAGAATTGATCAGAGCCAACAAACTCTGACCTGTGATGTGTATGCAACTCCTTAGTACCAATTTGTCAAGCGCTTTAAAACAAGCAGATGTTTTTGTTGCTAGTGGACATGATGGTTTTTTGTTTGGGGCACTTGAAGCAAATATTTAATAAATATTTTTTTCATTCTGGCCAACATAATTAAAACTAAAGTCACTGGGAATCAAATGTGCATGGAAGCAGCAAAAGAAAAAAATTAGTAAATTTGCAGTAAATCATCATCTCAAAGCATGAAAAAAAATCTATGACATCTAAGAAATGAGAAACTTAGAGATTCACAGCATAAATTGTCTATGTACCTCAGGCATAAAACTAGGAAGGGGGGAAAAAAATCATAAAATCTTAACTTGAAGGAATAAAAAATTCCCAAACTAGAAAACATGTGCCTAAAGCAGTATTTTAAAAAAAAATGTTAATGTTTAAACATCACACAAGAAGAATTCCAACAAGAAGTTATTAACTAAAATAATGCTAAGAGGGAGGAGAGCAAGATAGCTCAGCAGGTAAAAGTACTTGCCACTAAGCCTGGCAAACTCAGTTCGATCCCAGAGAAGCACATAATGGAAGAGAACTGACTCCTGTGAGATTGTCCTCTGATCTTCGCACACACATCACAGCAAGCATCACACACACACACACGAACAACGAAGAATGAAGCTAAATCAATCCGACAGGCCGTGGTGACAAATCAAATACATCATGGGGTGGAAGGGTGGAGTAGTCCAAGGCTCAGGACAGCAAGCGTGCTGAGGTGCCCAGGAAATCAGCACATGAAATCATCCACAGAAGGAAGCATGGCAGAGAGATGCCCTGGCCCCAGTCAAGATAAGGAACCTCGGATTGCAAAGGAGAGACATCAGTCAGGGACCAGTGCTCTGGGAGGGTGGAGAGATTGCAAGTAGAAGTGCAAGAAAGTAATTTCGAAATAGGAGAGCAAAGAGTCTGATTTTCCTCACAGCCAGGATAGCAGCCACAGCCGCTGGAAAGGTAAAAAGCCCAGAAACAACTGGGACAATGAGCCCAGATGAATTCTAAACCCAAGGCCCCCGTGACCCCCCCGGGCAAAGGTAAGAACGTAAACCAGCCCCGACTTCACATGGGGCACTGAGCAGGTCACACGTCTCCTAGGCTTCCATCTCTCCCTGTGATCTCTTCCAGTCTTCACAGCTATCATTTAGATTCCTAAAAGTACACTGACCAGCTTCCCCACAGGAAATGACAGCACTCAGGTTGAAGCAGGTATTTAAAAACCTCCCGTAAGAACTCTTAGCTTTCCTATCTGAATTTACAGAAGGGACCTTAGGAAGGTGTGATTTGGCATAACAGCTTAATTTTGAAATTCAGTATTCCTCTTTTGAGACAAGGTCTCTTCATATGTGGATCTGGCTGTCCTGGAACTGAGTGTGGAAAAGAGGCCTCAAACTCACAGATATCCACCTGCCTCTGCCTCACAAGTGCTAAAGTTAAGGTTGTACATCACCATGCCTGGCTAGAATTCTTACTTTATTGATGAAAAATGGATTCCACAAATCCAAAGAAATTCTGGCTTTGGATTGCCCAAGTAAACCTTTGACTCCTGATACAGAAATTCCATTTGATATTGTATTGAAAGAGCCCAAGACTTATTAACATTGGAGTTTTGAAAAGTCAATTCTTCAGAAAGCTACAGAGTGCCCATTAATTTTATTAAAGCTAAAAATGTCACTCCAGGCATATACGGCTGATGACTGCTCACTGGAATAAAGCAAGGGACTGTCTGAACCTTAATGAACTTTCATAATAATGTAAGGAAGTTTTGGAAATGAAAGGAAATTTAAACAAGTTTTTATATGCATTTACCAAAACTGTTAGGTATAGAATATGGTAGAAAAAAAAAATCAAACCATCTACCCTTCTACAATTACTATAGTAGAACACTGAGTTAGATGCAAATCACATCTTCCTAATAAAGATTTCTTTCTCTCTAGTAACTCCAGATAGTATTTGGGTCACATATGGTTTGAACTTGTAATATATGGTTCATGCCAACTACATGACATTGTAACTAGGAAATAGGAGCTTGAAAGATAGTGAGTAAGATCATTTACTATACAAGTATAAGGACCTGAGCTTGGATCCACAGTACCTAAGTAAAAGTGGGGGATGGGCTGGCTACATAGACTGGTGACCCCAGACCTAGAGGACAAAGAAAGATGGAGCCCAGAAACTTGCTGTCTACACGGGCTAGCCAAATGGTAAGCTCAAGGTTTAGTGAGAGATTCTGTCTCAAGGGAATAAGGTAGAGAGTGATAGAGGACACCCGGTGTCTTCCTCTAGTCCCCACACATGCATACCACACATATGTACACACACACACACACACACACACACACACACACACACACACACACCAGAGAGAGAGAGAAAGAGAGAGAGAGAGAGAGAACCCCTAGACCTCCCAAGGATAAGGTTCAAGCATTGACTAATAATCCTTTCATTATTAATTCAGTCATTTAAAGTTCATTTTATATTAAAAAGATTATTTCTTTGGAATCATAAAAATATCTATTTTTCTAAACTACAGTTAGTAGCTTCTTGGCTATTGTTTACTTGTATGAATTTATGAAGTCTTTTTCAAGTCAGATAATACTTCATGCTTTAATTCCTAGATGAGTTAGGTGTGATAGTTTTTTGTGTGTTATATAATGGTTAACTAAAATGTCATTGTATGACCATATAACATGCTGAGGTCGATGGCAAAAAGCTGTAAATGTATAAAGCATACAATATATTCTACAGGAAATGCTCTGCCAAACCACATTTATATCTAAGTTCAAGCAAAATCCAAAGGCAATCACTGAGCAGCTATGTGTGTAAGACACTGTACTGTAGAACAACCACACTGTATTCAACATGGAGAGTAATAACACTAAGCTTTCCAAGTCCATGATTATCTTAAAAACACAAATTGTGGTGTACTGTTTTCTAAACTGAAACATCCAAGAGGTTCATTTATAAATTGGAAGAAAAATATAAATACTGGTTTTCATTTAGTAATCATTAATAATCCTAGTATTATAAATGTTACTTTTGTTATGCACTCAAAGTTTAAAAGGAAAAAGCCCACATGACAAAATCCATATGTACATACAGAAAATGAGAAGGATCTTATGTAATATAAACACTGCAGGCTAATACTGAACGCCTGCCCACATTCTGTCATAGCACGTAATTCATGGGTCTTACTTGGTCATTAACTCTACACAGATGATGCTTAACAAATATGCAAACTTTTCCATTTTGACCAAACAAAACCTGGTTATACTCCTGATGAGACCCTTTCTTAATCACCCATAGCATATACAAGCCGATGTGAAGGCTTTGGTAAAGTTATCCTATGAAGGAATCTGATAGAGACTCATTGGCAATCTGAAAGGCTGTGCCCCTCTCTTAGATCATGATTGCAGTGACTTCGGTCAGCTCATATTGCAGTTGTCCTGAGGAAAGAATGAGGTTGACATGTCCTTTGTGGTATAATCCAGAGGATCGATTTCAACTCCTGGGTGACCTCTCACAAATTTCTAAAGATCTAAACCACCCAATTAAATCCCATGTGTGCGAAACCATCCCACCGGGCAGGTTTTCTGGCTTAAACATTTTCATTTCAAGACATAAACACATCTAGAATACTCACTTTTAGTTTCTTGTTTAGCTTACAGCAGTATCTGTACACCATTGCCAAGTTCAGAGGTCCAAAATCTGCATAGAAACTGAGATATATAAATATATAAAATAGCATTTAGTACAAGCACAGTTTTCAGTAATATAGATGCTCACTTTAACTTCACCTCATCTGTAATCAGATTCCAATCATCTTCAGGAAGGTTCAACACATAAGTGGTCTGGTCCGTGCCAGGCCATGCAACTCAGTTCCACCCTCCTTCTGCTCCACGGTTCTTCTAAACAATTTCTTAACACACAACTATTTGGGCAATTTTGAGTTTTGAGTCCTTTTAATTTCCTACTGTGCCATTTAGGTGAAGGAATTGTAAAGCAGCCAAGGAAATGAGGAGTGTAGAGTTACTGGTGTGGAGCTACTCTCTCCTGCTTCTGCTTCTTCACCAACTCCATCGGGAAGCCCAGGGACTCTATTCTAATTCCAAGTCTTCCCCTCAAACAGCCTCAGTCCTCACGGATCTTATGTGCAGTGATCCTTTTTTCCTATCTGTTCTTCTTGAACTTCCTGTATTATAAGACATAGTGGACCCTTCTTCTATTCCCCTGACTCTCCAGAATACAGTCACTAACCTGTATGCAATCTCTCTTATCCACTGTCACGAGTCAAATCAGTGACCCAATGTGGAAGAAATGAGAACCACATATAAGCAGATACCTAACGGCATTGCTTAGGGTAACGCTGTATTTACAGCAGAGACTCCTGTTCTTGGGTGTCTTGGAAGTAGCCTGTCTTTCCCCTCGGCTGGACCCACCTTCCAACAGGCTTTCAACACCTCAAGCCACCTTTCCTTCAAATTAACCCTAAGCTTTTCTGACTTACTGAGCATGAAACCTCTCAAACACAATAGAGCAAAACCAATTCTTTTATCAATGAGTATACCCCTTCCCTTTCTGGTCCCTTTCCAGGATGGAGAAGCCAAGCTCCCCTTCATACTAGCCATGTTCGAATGGACTGCTCAGTCCACTCCCAACAACGTTACATCTCATCGATCTCACTTCTCTCGATGCTGAGCGGCCTCCTCACTACTCAAGGATGCCAGCAACCAAAGCTTAACTAACACGCATGCTCTCAGCCTCTCAGCTGATCCTGCCTCCCGACAGGTCCCCTTCAGGATCACCATTCCACAAGACACACCTACCCCTCGACCTCCAAACCCGTTTCCACTCCTAATGCAACCCTCCGCTCACATCAGGCCTCCTACCTAGCATCCTCGCCCCTCTTGTCACTCAGTGTCCTCGAGACTGCGTTAAAATGTAACCTCCACAAAGCCCTTCCAGTCACATTAGGGGACCCTTAACCGAGTTTTGCTCAAAGTCCTCAAAACTTACCACTTCAGTGACTCTTTCAGCAAAGTACACAGAACATCAGATATCATGGAGAATTTTTTCATGTTGATTCTGCCCCATCAACTGCAGCCTGAGCTTCCCCATCAAGAACTCTATTTATTTAGACCTTACATATTTGGAAGAATGTCCTAGATGCAATACAACAAAGACTGAAGCATCATGGAGAAATGCTCATTAATGCTCTAAATCCAACTCAGCCTGGAGCACAAATGTCTTAAATACCACCAAGTTTGAAAAAAAAAAAAAAAACACCCTCTTAATGAGGAAGACATTTAATTTTTTTTTCTGCCACCCAAATCACATATGTCACTCCAACTACAAGTCAGCCAACACCTCCTGGCCTTTAGGTGGGTATGGTTTAGAACTTACATTATAGCATTAAAATTGGCTGCTTTTGTGCACAGCATTCATGAAAAAGATAATACAAGATGGCCCAAAAAGAGACTTCTAATGAATTGAAGTAAAAAGTTCCTTATTCGCTTCTAAAGTTTCCCAGAATGGTGTTAACTTATTTCTAAAGTTCCCAGTGTGATGCAAGGCTATAAATATAAACAAGAACCCACTGAAATCCACTAAAATGAGGGCTGGGAGTGTATGGTTGGCACAGCACGCACTTAGCATACACAAGGTCTGGGTTCAATGCCCAGCCAGGGGAGGAAATGAAAATGAACCAAGTATTTAATTAACAGATACCTAACCACATTGCTTAGAGCAACACTATTTTTACAGCAGAGATTTCCTTGTTTTTGGATTTATTGGAAACAGTGCTTTTTAACAAACATACCTTGCCCTTTCTTTTAGAACATGCATATTGACCATTAAATGTGGAATTTTGGTCATTTATCTCAGCTTTTAAAATTCATGCTGAGCAAGCTTCAAGAAAGTACAAATCGGGACTAAAGAGGTAATGGTTTAGAGGCTGCTCTTCCAGAAGACCAGGGTTCAATCCCCGGTACTCCCATAGGGGCTCACAACCTCTGTAAGTTCAGTCCCAGGAAATCCAATGCCCTCATGCATTTTGCACATACATAGCACACAGACGTGCATGCGAACAGAACACCTATGTACACTATATATATAATTCAAGGAAGGTAAGTGAGTATCCTCACACAAAATCAAGTCAACCAAATACAGACCTCATCATTACAACAATCTGCAATTCTCCAACTTGGTGAATAGATGTAGGCTAGCTACTTTAAAATGACAAATGAGAACTTCAGTTTTCAGATATGAAAACTGAAGACATTTCCCATCAAAATGACTCAAAAGCCACATGAGGGGAACAACCACAAAACTAACCTGTGAGGAGCAATATTGGACAGCACCCATCAAGATGAAGAGGTCATGGAAGCAATGCTGGCCACCACAAATAAAGAAATTGCTGCCGGGCGTGGTGGCGCACGCCTTTAATCCCAGCACTGAGGAGGCAGAGGCAGGTGGATTTCTGAGTTCAAGGCCAGACTGGGCTACAAAGTGGGTTCCAGGACAGCCAGGACTACACAGAGAAACCCTATCAAAGAGAGAAAGAAAGAAAGAAAGAAAGAAAGAAAGAAAGAAAGAAAGAAAGAAAGAAAGAAAGGAAGGAAGGAAGGAAGGAAGGAAGGAAGGAAGGAAGGAAGGAAGGAAGGAAGGAAGGAATTGCTGAGCACCAAAATATAGATACCGATAAAGTGCTTTCAGTGAGATACTATCCCAAAAAAATGAGAGAAGCCACTCAAAAAGGCATCCCTAGCCAGATAGTGGTGGCATGCACTTTTAATTCCAGCACAGGATCTATGTGAGTTCAAGGCCAGCCTGGTCTACAGAGAAAGTTCCAGGATAACCAAGAGAAACCCTGTTGAGAGAGAGGCGAGGGGGGTGTGGCGGGGAGGGGGAGAGAAAGAGAGAGAGAGAGAGAGAGAGAATCCATTGCTATCCCCTGAAACAACACACATACACCCACAAGAGACTTACACACGATTTATTTTTTAAGAAAAAAATCTGAAAGTAGACTCCTTTGAACTTGCAGTCCAAACATTGACTAGTGCATCTCCATTCTGTCAAATTCTAGCAAAATATCTCAACTCAAAGGCAAGCAAAGACCCTGTACCCACTCTGTCTTGGTGCCAGGTAGGGGATGATATTTCCCCCTGGAAAGTCTCATTGGGCTAGCTGGACATAGTTCATTGTATTACAGCTCCTTCATCTCCAAATGAATGATTAAAGAAGTTGATCTCCCCACCGTTGCATGCCTTTCCTCAAACAATGTTGTCAAATTATAGCTGGATAGCTACAGTGACTCTCAACAAGTTTAAGAATTGAAAATCAGGCAACTGGTGTCCTATTCAATAAGTGTAAAAAAAAAGCCAAAATTATTTTGATTTGACAGCAAAGGAATTCAAAGAACTGACTGAAGTTTATGGAGTCAGCAGGTGGAAGTTGGCAGAGGAAGAAAGAAGGAAGGCTGTGTCCTTCTCAAAGGACCACGGAAGAGAAGCCCAAGACCAGAGAAAACACTTCCCAGGGTCCCCTGGATTTACACTACCCACGGTGTACCCAGCACGTCCTGCTCTTCTCACGAGATTTACAGTGCTGAGGGCTTACGATTGTCTTTGGTTTTTCTAGTGAGCTGTAATCTCTGTGAGTCTGTCCCTGAGGAGATCATTGTCTAAAGTACCACCATGCCTCACTCTACACATTAGAAGCTCTGCGCAAAACTGGTCAACCCCTCAGCAAAAAGAAACACGACTTTCCAATCACTGCCTAGTCCTGCCATGAAACTTATGACCACCCATTCTGAACAAGAATCTACACGTTCACGTGTTAATCAAATCGCTCTTGTGAAACCAAAAGAAATATTGCTTTTAAAATAGGGTGTCTTACACTGTAAGAGCACAAGGCATGCCAATACTTTGTTTTGCATGTGTACAGTATGAATTGTGTGTGTGTCTGTGTGTGTGTGTGTGTGTGTGTCTGTGTGTGTGTGTGTGTGTGTGTGTCTGTGTGTGTGTGTGTGTGTGTGTGTGTGTGTGTGTCTGTGTGTGTGTGTGTGTGTGTGTGTGTGTGTGTGTGTGTGTGTGTGTGTGTGTGTGTGTGTCTGTGTGTCTGTGTGTGTGTATCTGTGTGTGTAGCTGCATGTGTGCCACCTATGAATGTGGAGATCTGAGGCCCCAAGGCCAACCTTTGGGTGTTGGCCCTCACCTCTCCCTGTTTGAAAGTCTCTCTGTTTCTGTGAGATCCTGACTCAATGGCCCTGGAGCTTCTGGAGAGTATCCTGTCTCCACCTACCATCTCCCTGCAGAGCCATCCATGCTGGAATTACAGACTCTATTGCTACAGCACTGGGCACTCCTGTGAGTTTTGGCAAGGTTATCAGACAAGCCTTTTACCGGCTGGCCCATCTTCCCGGCCCATCTTTAATTTGTTTGTTTTTGTTTAAAGAGCGCTGTTGACACCAGCTAATGTTTGCCTTACTAACTGATGTTTCCCTCCAAGCAGTTTTTGATCCTGACAAAAACTCATGACGATCACATTTCTAGAAGATCCTAATTGCTTGGTACATACTAACCTAAGACACTGGGGCACGAGTCAGAGTGCCTGACCACCTACCAAGGTTTCTGTGTACAGGACAACCTGAAAGAGAACGAAAGGCCACTGGGTACACCGGATTCTGGTATCTATTTGATCATGCTGCATTCCCAGGCTGGTGTCTCAGCCTTGGGATCAACCCCTGTCCCTGACACATCCTTTCAGGAAGTCCCAACTACCTCACACACCATAAAGGACCCTCTCCACTTAGCACTTTCTTTAGCCCTAGGCACGGGGCAGGGTTGTATAAGCCTTCAGCTGTCGTGTCCTTCCACTCTGAAGCAGAGTGGGTGAAGGGAAAGTCCCCTCCAAGACTCCAGTGAACAAACGCAAGAGGTGGGCTTCTTCGGGAATGTTCTGCTGGATGAAAACTCACTTCCACAGAAGCATTCTCAGACCATGTAAGTTAACCCCTTTTATTCACCGGCTGCAACGGATAGCAAGAGGACTGGGCGGCCAGTCTATTCCCGTAGCTCCGGCAGGGGCAGTGATACATAAAAGGCCAACTCTCACCTTTTAGCTCCGGCAGGGGCAGTGATACATAAAAGGCCAACTCTCACCTTTTTGAAAGCAGTTCCTGAAATCAAGGCCTGGAAAGGGAAAAGTCCTCTAAACCCAGTGGCTATGATCTCCTCACCTCCCAAAGCCCCTGGAATTCAAACCTGCACCTCCCCCTTGCCTCCAGGGGCCTGGGTGCTATAGCTCCTACCTTCTTCTCTCTTTGGTGACTTATTTTGCAACATTTCCTCACCTTTATTACCAGCAAGCTCAAGCCACAAGGAATGCCTGAGTTCAAACATAGACCTTCATCATACGCTTCTCCCCAGCCCTGGTTAACATATACTCCTGCTTTAGGTCTCAGCACACCCACCCTTTCTCAGAAAAGTCTCTTCTCATCCCCACCTCTTTGGCTGCTCTCCAAATGTGCAGATCCCACAGGCCCTGTTTCTCGCCTTCAAAGACCTAAACGTCTTTTAGGGGCTGAGGATGGGACATGGGTAGAACTCTCGTTGGGTAGAGAGCTTGCCAGCCATGAACATGGCCCTGGCATTCATCCCCAGAATTGCATAAAATGGGGTATAGCGGCAAATACCGGGTCATTTTCAGCTACATAGTATGTGCAAGACTATCCTGGGATAGATCAACGCCTATCAAAATAGAAAAATACTACAGTTCTCTCCTCCTTCCGCGGGCTTCAATAGTCTACTTTTTAACACTTAACTAGTATTTTGTCTAAAATCCACTGCAGGACAAGCTCCTTGACCAGGCTGAGCTAAATTGACAGTTCCTAGGTATCCTGAGCACCTAGTCCGGGGATGGCTGAGTAAATAAGTAAAGGACTGGTTCGTTTGGAAAAGTATAGCAAAAGAAAACGCTCTTCATTCTAAACCTTCCAGACTGTTCCAGGCTAAGTGTGGCTAGAGAGGGGGTGACCGACATGTCACACTCTATAAGCTTTGGTACACAGCCAGGTTAAGGGGCTGGCCAAATGGCTCAGTGGTTAGGCACACTTACTGATATTCCGGAGGACCTGTATTCATTTCCCAGCGCCCACACTGGTGACAGTGACTGGGTGACTGGGTGACTGACTCTTTTCTAGCCTCCAAGTGTATCAGCGCTCACATCATCTATGTACAGACATTCACATACTTAAAAACGAAAGCCTGAAGGAACCAGAGAATAGGGACTGGAGAGTGGAGAGACTGAGCAAACCCCCTTAGATGAGAAGAGTTGGGGCACATCACAGCCTTCTCCCACCACCCCATCTTCATTACTGGAGTGCTCCAAATGCAGCCTGCTCTATAAATCACCTCAGCCCAGAGGTGCTCACCCCCCCCCCATTCATCACAGCGCCCTTTCTAAAAGGTCGTCTTCAATTCCGTCTGAGAGGTTTCTCCCAGCTTAAACGTCCAGAGCATTTACTTCGTGCTTCCCAGGGCTGCGGGCCTGTGTTCCATAAGCACAGGGGAACTGAGTCCAGTGCCGGCATTAGGGAAAGAGTGGGCAAACCACGAAGGCACCACTTTACACAGCCACCACACACAACTTCCTAAGCAGACCTATCTGCCCCTCTTTAATCTCACAATCCGCAAATAAGATATTTTTAATAACTTCAGATCTACACTGATGCTCAGAATCAATGATTTGGTTTTCACAACGAATGCAAACGCTATCTATAGGAATTCCTTATCCTTTGAAGGTAAAGAAGTGTCTGCGGTAAGAAATCAGTTACAGGCTTTAAGGAGGTGGCTCGATCGGTTTAGTGCCTGCTGTGCAAGCATCGGGACCTTTTATAGCATTAGGATCCCCAACATCACTGTTAAAGCCAGAAATGGCCTCATGCACCTGCAACCCCGGCACTGGGAAGGCAGACAGATGAACCCAGGAGCTTGCTTGCCGAATCAGTGAGAGACCCTGTCTCAGAAATAAAATGAGGAGCAACTGAGGAAGATACTTGATGTTCGGTAGGCCTACCACACAAACACACTACACAACACACACACACATCTGCATACACGCGAACAAGTATGCACATAAAACACTCATATGCACACATAAGTCTTAGAAAGAAATAACTTATGCTAAGATCCCAACTCAGAAACTCACCAATCTGCCACCCAAGTGAGCCCGATTCCAAAACTCAACATTCAGGAAACAAGTTTTCTGGTGCCTCCTCCCACTGCACGTTTAGGCTCACAGCAGATCAGGATGCAAATGGTGGTCAGAGGCAGGTGCACTGACCAAACAGCACGCAGGACCAAGAACGTACTCAACCAAGGCCGGGTCTCATTTGACCCAGCCCTTTCATCTTTAGAAAGCTGTAGCTCTGAATCAGAGACCTGTTTAGTCGATGTATTTATAATTACATAATTATGATCGGTCCATTCATTAAGACAGAAACACAGGTTCATTTTCACAAAGTCTAATGGTATATGGTATTTCAGAAAGGATTTTTGTAGGTGGAGGATGTAGTTTCGTGATAGAGCACTTGCCTAGCATAGATGAAGCCCTGAGTTGGTCTCCAGCTCCTCCAAAATACACACATGGAACTTTCCAATTCTTTGTATCAGGTATCTTAGTGAACTGTTCACTTCCTAAATGGGGGTAAATGTTCTTCCATATATTGATGAAAGAGACCAATTTGAAAAAAAAAAAAAAAACATCTGAAGAAAACCATATTGTATAACAAAAGTAAACCAAACTAGCAAATTCTACCACTTATCAACAAGATATGAAAATGTTGAAAACCAAAATGCCAACTTTGTGAATATTAAAAGGCTCCCTTTTATAAAACTATAGTTCAGGAGTTGCAGAGATGGTCCATCAGATGAAGGTGCTGCCTACAAAACGTTGACAACCTTAGTGCAACCTGGAATCTGCGGGGAGATGGAAAGAGATCCTCTGACCTTCATGTTTGCACTGTGGTGTGTGTGTGTGTGTGTGTGTGTGTGTGTGTGTGTGTGTGTGTGTATCACATAGTAGTCATTATAACAAGTGAATTGACTTATACTTCTCTTGGAATGCTGCCTATCACTTAGCTTTTAAAAGGACAGAGAAGAGTGCTTATAGTTTAATACTTGTTTGTAAGGATAAAACCACTCCTAAGAAGACTCCATCTCATACATATATGCATATAGCTGTAGTGTGAGTGGAGGTGTTTTACTCTGGTCTCATGCACATATGCATATAGCTATAGTGTGTGAGTTGAGGTGGTTTACTCTGAAGCTAATGACGAGTATATCTTATAAACCCCTCCCTTGTGTAGGAGTTTTTTAAGGTCATGTACCTGTGTGTGAGTAATTTTGTCCTCTTATAATAAACCTCCAAATAATATGTTTCAGTTGCCATCTCCAAAGAGCCCCAAGTGCTGGACCTCTGCCCCGAGTGTCTGAACATGGAGGATATACCACTAAATGCACCATTAACTGCTAAAGACATTTTGCTTAACAAGAGTGATTCAGGCATGGGGGATAGAGAACAGGAAGCACGAACACTACCACACAGAGCAAACAGACAATGAAACAGAAAGCTAGTGCACCTTCCCTCTGCCTTCCACACCATGTTGTTGTGGCAGCTACTGACGTGTCTTACACAGGCAGCGCTGTGTGATTCACACATATCAGCCGAGACAATAAATGGGACCTGGTGACAACGTGGTCCTCCTGCCTTTATGTGAATTAATAAGAACCCAGGGGCTAGGAGCAGAGCAGTGGGTTCTGGTGACTGTCTAGAAAGCTTTGTCGTCAAATGTCTTTTCTGTACGTGGACCGTCTATTCCATCACACGGTGTATCAAAGAGAAGGCCACGCACGAAACACAGTGCAGTGGTGGGCATGTCATCCGCATGTGTCATCCACGTGTACACACACACACACACACACACACACTAAATTTAAAACTACAGCTCAATATAAATGTTTGTAAGAGACAAGCTCTGTAGCCTAGTTTAGCCTCAAACATACAGGAATCCTCCTGCCTCAGACTCACCAGGATTATAGGCATGAGCCACCACCTCCAGCAAACACAAACATTACTTATGGAGGAACCTATCATCAACCACAAATAGTTGTGGTTACTTATCAGATGTCATTTATCCAGCTTGTCAAGGATTAAACACAGTTCGACTAGAACAATAGAACTTGAAAAGTCCCACCCAACAAACAACTCTTTGGTGGTCCTGTAAGTATTGGGTTATTTTTTTAAAAACCAACTTTTTTCTTCATTAAATTGAAAATAGAGCCCAAAAAAACTAAACAATAAATTCCACAATTAAATGTAGAAAGTCCAATTCAAGCCATACCTCCAGAGAACTTGAGATGTGCTATCCCACACATTACCCCAGGCTTTAAAGCAGTAACTGGCTAAGCATCCTGGTCAGGTATTGTCTATTCTCTGCTTGGAGACCACAAGAGTCAAAGACTCCACTACAACAAAGTCTTTCTCACTCTTTTTCCACTTTCCCACCAAACAACACAAAACACAACCACAACCACACGATAGGTTGCTCCTCCTTCAGACTTAAAACATGCAAACCTACTTAACCTGTGGCTTTCTCCCAGTCATCCAAGGTAACGAAATTTGAATCTCAAACATTCCTCCTCTCAAACTATGGTGCACTTGTGCCCAGAGCCCTGATAAGTTCCTTTCCGTTCATCAGTAAGCCCAAAGGGAAGATTCCAGGATCCCACAGACCAGACCATCCATCCTCACCTGTGACTGCTCTCCTCCAAACAGGCTCTCACTCTTCCTAAACATGTCTTTTCCTAAGACTCTGCTTGGAATAAATCTCTCCTTCCCTCCCTCGCTCCCTCCCTCCCTCCCTCATGCATTATGCTTGTGTCTCAAGGTCACCATTCCTATGCTAAGCACAATGCTAGGTCTTGAGATAGGACAGTGACCAAGAACTGGCAATACTGGTCTCAGACATCATAAAGTGCCCTATCCTTGTGCCACATTAAACATCACTCCATGAAGAAGTCTTTCACTAACCATGGCAATAACAAGGTCTTATTTTCTTCACTTCTCCTAACACAGAAGACTGTGTTAGGAGCTTCACGCACTGACCTCTGTTCAGTTCCACTTCCTCATTTACCTGTGTTTATCCCATGCCCTACCACTAAGTCTCACTCCATCTCCATCCTCATGGTGTTCTCCTGCACAGCAATCTCCAGCCACTTACAAATTTCAAGTTGTTCTCCTTTACACCCATTTTAAAAGATGTATCCAGTCTTTTTTTTTTTCTTCACAAACTTGTTTTGAGCTATGGCTAACTAAGCCATTTCCTTTGGGCTTGGGAATGTGTTTATGAACTT
Organism: Mus minutoides; assembly: GCA_902729485.2. Lineage (NCBI taxonomy): Eukaryota > Metazoa > Chordata > Mammalia > Rodentia > Muridae > Mus > Mus minutoides. The sequence goes on from LR750170.1 coordinate 183,396, forward strand.
ACAAGTGAGAACATCTGATGTCTTAGGAGTCTACTTCAAACAAAATAATGAAAGCGCCCTGGGGTGACCTGGCACAGGGCATCATCTCCCACAACCCACTTGGATCACTCTCTCATGCTGCCTGATATAAGCAAACCCTGTAAGAAGGGCTCTGCAGTTCAAGTGTGTGTGTTTGCCAGTTATCTCAAGCAAGCTGGAAAAAAAAAAACTGAGTAACAATTTATCACGGTGGAGATCAAAGTCCAACTATACACTGCCAAAGCCTAAGAGGTCAAAGCGGAAGGCATTTAAACAAATATGAAAGTAAAATTGGGTGGAAGTGGATCACATGATTTAAGAATGGGCGGTGAGATGTAGAGCACAGTGACTCACATCTGCAATCTCTGCACCTGAGAGACTCACACAGGAGGATTACCAAGAATACAAGGACTAGCCTAGGCCACATAGTGAGCTGAAGGCCACCCTGGCCTACAAAGTGAGACCTTGTCTCAGAAAACCAAAAAGAAAACATGGAGCCCTGTAAGGGCTGAGTGTAGATTAGTGTTAGAGGACTTGCCTAACATGCATGAGATTCTGGGTTTGATTTCCTGGTACTGCAAAAGGAAGAGGAAGGAGAGGAGGAAAAGAGGAAAGGTGGGAAGAGAAAGAAGAAGGAAGGAAAAGGTTAGAGGAGGAGGAGAAGAATTGACTGTAAATGTATATCAATAAGTGCACAGCCTCATAATGCATGCCACAGAATAGCATTGTGTCCACGGGTACATACATAGTCAAATAAACGCCTACAATGTATGTGTTCAGGCCAGAAGATATAAAAGGCAAAAATTCTTCTGGACAAAATGTGCCTGCCATGCAAGAGTGGCATGAAGGCTATAGGTTAACCAGCTGCTTTTGGAGTAGACTCAAGGCCTGCTCCACAAGAATGAATTCAGGCCTAGTACTGAAAACCGATCATGGCTCCGGAGGTCACAGACACTAGAGCAGAACCTAAGGAGCATGATGTTAGACTTCTTTCTAAATGTTAATGCTTATCCCCATAGATGACCTCGGCAGAGAAGCTTCTCTCTGAAGTGGTCAGTGGTTAGTGCAGAGAGTTGTAACTATGCAAAGTACTAAGAATGCATGTCTATTGAGTGCTCAGCCTTAAACTGCATGCCAATATCAACCCCTAACCCAAGGTTCAGGAAACAACATGGAAGGCAGTAGAAAGAAGGTAAAATGGAAAGGAGTGATGTGAAATGCTGCCTTTGGGACACAGCGTGGATGCTGCACCAAAGCAGTCACTGTGGTCACTGGGTCACCCATCCAAGATTAACTCAACAAGATCAGTCTTCCAGTAGGCAGCACTAATTAGATTTAGTAGGTTATTAAGGGAGGGAGAGAGGCAGACAGGCAGGCAGGCAGGCAGGCAGGCAGACAGGTAGACAGACAGACAGACAGAAAGAAAGAAAGAAAGAAAGAAAGAAAGAAAGAAAGAAAGAAAGAAAGAAAGAAAGAAAGAGCATGAAAATGAGGTTGTTGGGAGTAACTGAAGAGAGTGGGAAAAAGATGGAGGTTCCTGGGTAGAGTGGAAGAGAGGAATTAGAGTACACATGATCAGGATGCATTATTCACGTGTATGAAATTGTCAAAGAATACATCAAAGATATTCTATTATTTTAAAAAAGAATATCTGACCACCCGTAACAAGATCTGACGCCCTCCTCTGGTGCGTCTGAAGTCAGCTACAGCGTACTTATGAAGAATAATAAGAAATGAATCCTTGGACTGGAGAGACCAACCGGAGCAAGCCAGGCTGTCCGGAGCAAGCCAGGCTGTCCAGAGCAAGCGGAGCCGAACGGGGACGGCCGGAGCAAGCCAGGACGGCCAAAACTAGTGGGGCCGGAGCGAGTGGGGCCAAATGGGGACGGCCGGAACGAGCGGGGCCAAAAAAAAAAAAAAAAAAGAATATCTGAGCCATACTGAGGGTTTGGGTTGGTTGGTTGGTTGGTTGGTTGGTTGGTTGGTTGGTTGGTTGGTGTTTTGAGATAGAGTCTCATACATCCCAGGCTGACCTCGAACTCTTGACCCTCCTCCTGCCTCACTACCTAGTACTGAGGTGACAAACCCGCACCACCATGCTAGGTTTACATAATGCCAGAAATTGAACCCAGTACTGCAACACTATAAGCTGAGCTACATCTCCAGCCCATTTTGTTTTTTAAGGCAGGATCTCACTATGTACCTCAACCTAACCTTGAACTCAAGGATCCACCTCTCTCGGCATCCCAAGTAGGAGCCGCCATATCCAACTAAGAGCCCTCATTCTTTACTCTTCTATTCCAGTGCTGGGGATTAAGCCCAGGACCTTGTACATGCCAAGAAAATACTCTCCCACTGAGCGACAGCCCCAACCAAGATTGCCCATCTTTACTGCTACAGGATATTTGATCACACTGTGAACCCGGAGATTGTGTTATTTACTGAAAATACCTGTTTCTAATTGTGGTGTGGCTCAGCCCTTAGCACATATCTTTAATCCCTCTGGCTGGAATGCAGATACACCCTTAGTACACACCTTCAATCCCAAACAATGACGGTAGAAGAAAGCACCCATCTGTGAAAGTGATGTCTAGTTGAGGGGCAGACAATGTGACGAATCAGAGAAAGATTTGACAGAGTAGGATATACTCAACTCTCAGGAGAAGAGAAAGGAAAGGGGAGCTATTTGAGAGACTGGGAAAAGGGTGGGGAGAGTGCAGTTTTATTGAGACAGTGATACAGAGACAGGGTGCAGGAAGAGAACAAGCTAGACACAGGTGAAGACAGAATGAGACAGAATGAGAAGGAGCCAGAAGATTAGAACATATTGTCAAAGTTAGTATGAGGCCAAGCAGAGCAATTCAGGAGAAGCTAAAAGAAGTTAGATTCAATCAGTGAGGCTGGAGAGTAATTTGAACCAGGACAGCTGAGTTGAACCAGCCAGTCATTGCTCAGAAAGAGCTAGAAAGGGTGAGCTTATTCAGTAGTTAAGTCTCAGAAGCTGAAAACATTCTAGGTCTAGATAAGAATAGACAGAGGCTAGAAGCTTCCAGGACAAGGTCTAGGTTAGCAGACAGAGGCAGTAAGCCTCAGAGATGACACATCAGGAGAATAAAAAAACAAAAAACAAAAAACAATTTTATACTTAAGTAAAAAATACTTGGTGACATTTCTTGGATCTACCAAAGAAATTCCAGCCAGTCTCGGCATCTTTATTTAGTACTCGGTCATGAAATTTTAGTACCTTTCTTCTGAAAAATCCCAAGATCTGAAGAAATTGGAAAGTATATGATTGAAAGCAGAGATAGTACACACTGTCCTCAACAAACTGACTTTCCACACCACTAGCATCCAACTCCAACACCCAAGATAACCATTAGGAGCACGCAAAGGTTCTGGCAATTAACACATTTAATTTTGCTAACTCTTGAGCCAAAAAGTATAAGCCAAGTTATTAAAAGTTAGCCTCTATTTTGATGACAGAGTCCAACTCCAACACCAAAGAATTAGCCATTCTAGAGAAGAGAATACTGTCTGCTGTTGGTAGTTCAGTCCAACACAGATAATTCCTTGACAGGCTCCAGTTACAGAAATACTTTTTGAAAAAAAAAGGGGGGGCAGTTTTATTGGGACAGTAAATATTTTAACTCTGGCCTATGAAAACATGCACAGCCCAAAATATATTTATTTATTTATTTATTTATTTATTTATTTATTTATTTTGGTTTTTGTTTTATTTTGGTTTTTGTTTGGTTTTTTAATTTTTTTCAAGACAGGTTTTCTCTATGTGGCCCTGTTGTTCTGGAACTTGCTATGTAGACCAAGCTGGCCTCACACTCAGAAATCTACCCTCTGCCTCCCAAGTGCTGGGATTAAAAACTTGAAAGTATAAGTTCTTATTGCCTATGTTTTATTAAAACATCTCTGACCTTCTTAGAGACATCTCTGTTAAGAACCAAGTAAGAGTCCAGCCATGGTGGTGCAAATCTTTAATGCTAGTACTCAAGAGACAGAGGCAGAGCAGGCAGATTTTTCTGTGCACTCAAGGCCAGTCTGGTCTAAATATTGAATTCCAGGCCAGCTAGGGATACATAATGAGATCAAATAGAGAGACAGAGACAGAGACAGAGACAGAGTCAGAGAAGAAATTTTCAAATTTTCAGTCTCAATTGGGTGTAGTGGCACACACCTTAAATCCCAGCACTCAGGTGTCAGACAGGTAGTCTCTTGAGAGTTTGTGGCCAGCCTGGTCTACATAATGAGTTCCAGGACAGCCAGAGCTACCATAGTAAGACCTTCTCTCAAAAAACCAAAAACAAAAAAAACAAACAAACAAACAAAAAACGAGAAACAACTAAAAATTTAGTCTTATAGCCTGGCCTCATGAAGCCAGTTAGTTAAATTTGTTCCACGGGCTTTTCAGGTCATTATTTCAATCATAGAGTTCTACTATCCTTTAATAACTCAACGACCTTCTGCACAAACACAGCTGTGTCCAGACTAAACATGCTCTCATATTTAAAGAGCCCAGTTAATAGTTTCTCAGGTGATAATTTACTCAGAAAGGTGACATTTCATCGGGACACTCAGCAAATAATTATAGCTACCAGGCTATATGAGGTCCCATGTGACAGTGTATATAAACACACTCCCTTCTTTGGAGACATGCACATTAGGGTGTCTGCCCTCAGGACATGCTCCACAGACAGAATCCAGGTTACTGCACAGGGTCCCAGGGACTCTTCAGACTGTCTCATTCTATCTTTGCAAGAAGTAGAGCCAAAAAGACATAATCCACAGCCTCTTCTTGCCTGCCTTCCTTTCTTCCTTCCTTCCTTTCTTCCTTTCTTCCTTCCTTCCTTCCTTCCTTCCTTCCATTTCTTGCCTTCTGATTGGCTACTTACTTATATCTTCCTTTACTCCCCTTACCCTGAAAAACCTTGATTTCTTCAGCCTCATTCTTTAATCATGTCCTTAGGAAACTCCCAACTTGAAGTATTTTAAAGGTAAACTCTCAGTCGGGCATGGTGACACACATCTTTAATCCCAGCAATCAGAAGGCAAAGGCATTTGGGATCTCTGAGAGTTCAAGGCCAGCCTGGTCTACAAAGTGAGCTCCAGGACAGCCAAGGCTATAGAGAGAAATTGTCTTGAAAAAAAAAAAAGTATACACTCTTCAAACGATCCCTTATTTTTCTCAAATTCATCCTGACCCAGACAGAATGCCTGATCTCTCCACCGAATCCAACTGTCTACCTATTTTCCTTGTTTTTGTTCATGCTGCCCTAAGGCCCACTGTGAAGGGACTATTCCCAGAACTGCCTTGCTCCCTCCCCTCAGCATCTTCAACTACCCACACATGGATTCAGATCCTGCCTTTTTTCCATCAGCACTGACACCATATCAATTCAGTACCTTATTCTTTCCCCTTGAACATCCCAAAGTGTGTGTGTGTGGTTTCTTAGATCCTCTCCAATGGGTCTTAAACGATGCTTTTACATTTTTTTTTGGACGGAGGATGTATATCCCCTGGAACTAGATGGTATCTTTTCAAATTCCAGCTCTGTGGCTTATTTCAGTGGCACTGGGCAAAGTACCCAACCTCACCGTCCCTGTCAGTATCACTGTAGCAAAGGACCCAGCACAGAGGCCAATGCTCTATAAACATCTGCCATTATTTGCCATTAGCATAAATCTAGCCATGCCATCTCTGTCCCAGAGCCCTTCTAAGAGGCTCAAGGCAGGCCAGGGTAACTGCAGGCTCCTCGCTGTGGCATTCAGCCTGTCCCCAGCTGGCCTCTCAGTGTCATATTCCACACCTCCCCCATGTGACCTGTATACACACCAGGCAAAGTGGACAACTTACTATGAGCCGAACACACTTCCTGAGCCTCCCTCCTGCCCCTCACTTTTCTTTCCTCTCAGGCCCATATCCATGGACACCTGTCCATCCTTCAAGCCGACCTTAATGCCTCCATGGAGCCTTTAATGAACGCCTCTGCTGGACATGTCTCCACCCTTCCATAAGTACTTCCTACTTCAGGTGAGGCTTCTCCTAGGGCAGCTTTATCTCTTTAATTATAGTCCCTCTTAGTCATCCACCGTATTGGTTTGGGGGAATCCTTGAAACCTTGAAAGGCACATGTACATTGATCATGTTACGCTCCATACCATCGACCACAGTGTGATTTGCAGGGATAACGAAAAGATGGGTTTGCGCAGGTAATCAGAACCACAGTCACTACTGTGACATGCTATGGCCCATCGCACCAGGGAAGAAAACGCTCTGTTCAGGCTGAGTCTTTATCATTTCTTTTTTCACTCCTTTCTTTCCCCAAGCTTGTTTGCAAGTCAGTATGTAACACAGACTCACCTCCAACTAAACAACTCTCCTGCCTCAGTCTCTCAGGTGATGACAGGTATAAGCCACCACTCCCAGATTTTTTTTCCCCCTAAGAGTTTCACTATGTAGTTCTAACTGGTCTGGCATTCTTTGTTTAGAACAGGCTGTCCTCAAACTCACAGGGATCCCCCTGCCTCTACCTTTGCTCCCTGCATGCTTGCATTAAAGAGACGTACACCGTGCTCAGCTTCTTACAGTTTCAAGTTCACATCCAAACTCACAAAGTGAACCAGATGGCCTCTCTAGCAAGTCTGTCCTTAGAAGACACCAGAAACATGGTGCAAAAAAAAGGCATATAATTTGTACCCTAAAGTACAAATATTAAAATCGCATAAAATCTTCATGATTTTTAAGACACCATTGTGCACTGTGATTAGTTGATTAACTGTAAAGTTTTGCTAAGTCTACTATCTAGCGATCCCAAGGGACGTGATTCAGACCTCAATAACTGGAGCCTGTTCAAATGCATATTAATAAACCCTGGCGCTTTAGTCACTGCAGAGTGAACATAATAGCGTATATACACAGTCCTACCCTCAGGCACACAAAGGTCCCGAGGCCCTCAGCTCACAGACAGAAAGCCAAGACGGTGCCCAACAATAGAGTGTCCACTCAATAAACACTGAGGGTGGTGACATCATCCAGGTGCCCAGGGTCGGGGAACTGGCTGCTTAGAACTCCATTCTCTAGGAGTGGAGCTGTAATCTGACACCAGGGATTCAGGCCTCTCTTTGCCTCAGCAGCTCTGGGCATTCATGAACAGCAGCAAAAGGCTCTTTCATGCCCACTGTCTCTTTAGCCATTCAGGAAGCATCCCCCTCCCGGCACTAAGAGAAATGTCCTGAAGACATCAGTTCCAAGACCCCCTAGGATGAAGTAACGATTACGGATTATTTTCTCTCAGATAAAACATAGGCTTTTCAAGGTCCAGAATATTTTTCCTCTTCCAAGGCCCAGTGGTACTCATAGACCCTGAAGCTGAATTACCAATATACTTTCTAACAGGGTGAACCTTAGAACACTTGTCACGGTTCATTTCACTACGCTCATTTGACTACCCACTTGATTAGGATGATAACAAAATAAAATGAAATGTCTAAATTAGAGTATACAAGGCTTCTGAAAGACCAGCTCTTTTAGTAAAGGATAAAGTCAATCCCGCCTTTCTACTGTCTACTACTTTCATGAAAAGGAAATATGACTCTCCAATTAATGTTTTACTGTGCCTAAAATATTCAAATAACCTTTTCCTTTACATCCATGGCCTTTCACAGAGCTCAGTTCCTGGTTCCCAGTTTTCACTCTCAGATCTTAACCCCCGGGGGGGGGGGACAATCAATCCTCTACTCTTCAATGCTCAATAAATAATACCATCAGGCCATCAGGTCCACTCAATCACACTGGAAATCTTCCACATAGATGCAACTTGGATCCAGCTCCCCACAGTCCTGCGTCCCACTTTCCAGAAAACTGGCTGCACAAACAAAAACATCCTTCCAAACAACAGAAGCCTTGTGCACTGCGAAGCTTCGGCACCTGTAGTACACACATTGACTGCCCTGTACCCTGTGGGTGCTCCACAAATTCCTAGTGACTGATTCACAGGCCAATTAAAGTCTGGTGATGACACCGGTTGACCGCCTGGTGCTACTCTGGGGAGTGTGAGGAATCCAGAATTGCTGTGGGAGTAGGAAGAATTAATATCCGTGAAATTCTAAAAGGACTGCAGTGTTGACAGGACCAAACTACATACACTTTGCATCCTTCCCCAAGTCATAGAAAGCTAGTAATGCCTTCTGAACTCTTTGGGAAAAGTGAATAAACCCGCTTATCAAAGAACCAACAAACTAAATAGTTCAGGGGGTGCTAAAAAATAGAAGGGGGGGACTTACTTTTCATAGACCAGCTCCTCGTCGATGGAGAAATAGTGGATATTTATTGTGCTTTTTGGTCGATTCCTTAAAGTAGCAAAATATAATCGATCTGAAAGACAAGTTTAAAAGACAGAACATGAGAAGCAGGGACGCAAGACTGAGAGTGCGAATCATGCACGAAGGATTAATAACTGCTACACATCGTTTAAAGACCCTTTAACACGTGGGATTCTTGGAGAAACGGGATCTTCCAGAAAGCTACAGAGCTTCAAAAAGGACATCTAGCCTAGAGGCTAGAAGACCCAGCAGGGGGCAGAGCATCTTCGGAGTTCCCTCACCCCTGGTTGCGTGCGGGCGGGTGCAGACAGGAGCTGTGGGTACCCGCAAAACTGGAGACACAAGTTTGGTTCAGAAACCTCCAGACCTCAGCTGCGGTGGAATTGGGAAGAGAGGCGAGCTTCTGCCGCAGCAGCTTAGCAGACTTCAAGAGGAAGGAAGGAAGGAAAGACAGGGGGGTGTGGTTGGGGGTAGGGGAGGATGTCCCAAAAAACGCCGGCCAGCCACCGAAGGGTAGAGGGTTAGCGGATGGAGGATTAAAACCAGCAGGATCCCCATCAAGATTTGCAGGAGGATCCCAAACAGAGAATCCTGCACTGTCCGGGTACGAGGAAGCTGCAGAGGGAGTGAGAACGCGAAAAAGAAGCCGGAAGCAGGGGGTCCTCGGGGAGTTGAGTAGCGAGAAGGGGCCCGAGCGCCGAGCCGCAGTACTGAGGGACACAGGGCCCGGAGAGAAACCCAGCGTAGAGGCTTGGGACAAAGGGGTGAGCCGTGAGGAGTTGTGGGGGGAGTGGCGTGGAAGGGCTGGAGGATGCTCCTCACCTTTCATGAACTCGCAAGCCCCGATTAGTTCCCCAGACTCCGCTGCCATCTTAAGCGAGATCCGCACGGGGGAGGGCTGGGTCGTGGCCAGCTGAGGTCACCCGCCCCGGGGGGCTTCCCCACTGCCCAAGAACTGGGAACTCGCGGTCCCAGTCACCGAGCCTGCCTGAGGGAGGAGGCGGTCGCCCAAGGCGGAGGCAGCTGCAGGGTCAGCGCGTGGGGTTCCCCGGGGACATTCCGTGGGGAACCGAACCCGCTGGGCGCGGGACGCACACGCCCTGGGCTGTAACCGCTGTGATCCGGACTCTGCGGCGGCGGCGGCTGCTGCTGCTCGAGCTGCAGCTCCTTCTTCTCGCGCTGCACCGTCTCCACCAAACCTGGACGGCGCACACCAGCTCCCAAGGCCGGGCAAAGTCTTCCCCCGGCTCCCAAAGTGATCATGGAGGACAAGACGTTTGGCCCGGATCGCGCCCGTGGCCACTCGTGCGGCAGCGGGCAGGACTCCGGAGGTGTCCACGGGGCTAGTAGCAGCTGCTCAGACTCCTCCTTCGCCGCCTCCTTTCAGCAGCAACTCTTCCTCCCTCTCCTCCTCCTCCTCCTCTTAGGTCCGCCCCCAGACCTGCCTACCCGCCCTCCCTCGTCCCCCTCCACTTTCACCGCTCCGCGGCCATCCCTTAAAGGGACAGCTCCGCTCCTTTCTCTGAGCCGGCCTCAGGCCCCAGTTACCAGGCGCCCCGCGGGTCACTAAGAGCCAGTTGCTAAGGCTTTGTTGCCTTTCACCAATTGCTACACAGGAAACTTGGCCCTCGACCTGGGTGGGGGTTGGGGGGGGGGAGGGTGGATGTCAGGCGGAGCCACAAACTTATGAATGAAAAAGGATGGGTAGAGAGGAGTGGATGCCTCCCAGGAAGCTGCGGCAGCCTGGCGGGCTGAGACGCTGTCTCCACGTCTGCATCGGCTAGCTCTTCTTCCACACCAGATTTTTCTTGTCTCTCTTCAAGCTCTTTCCTACTTCAGTTTCTTCTAAACTCGCGCGCTTGCACGCACGCACACACACACACACACACACACACACACACACACACACACACACACACACAGAGAGAGAGACACTCGCACGCGCAGACACACACATTGAAAAACCTCAGACCTTCTCCATGTCGGGTCATACCGCTAGCTATCTTTCCACCAACCCCTATTCTCACCACTATCGGATCTCTGTCTTTATAACCAATTTTCAAAAGAAGCAATACCTCCTAGCTCCGGAGTACACGGACAGATGCCTTGTAAGTACTAGAGTCTGCTCTCACCTAGGCTTTGTTCTCAAGGGGGAAAAAAAAAATCCCCGTCCCGTTCTCCAAGTCTTGTCATTTTGGCCACAGGTGTGAGCGCAAAATTACACCGTAAGTGTAAGGCTCTAGTCTCGGACTGTAGGCTATCCTGGGCGAAGGGAGAAAAGGGAAAGGAACACTTGTCCACAAGAGAAATGAACAGAAGATTTCTTTAGTCTTGGCTGAAGCGTTGCAAGGGAGTACAAAGGCTCCTCCTCTCCAGGAGGCCCCGGACTTGTTCTGCAACGTTCTGATCCAGTTTTGACTACTTTAATACGGTGAGCCCTAGGGAAGTAACTAGTGGTCAGCCCTTCCCTTACGAAAATGGCGCTACTGAACCACTATCACCAGAGCATGCGCTCTGAGTGGTTTCTCCTTGAAACGGGAATTTGTGCAAGCCTTTGGCTCTCGGTTGCGTGTTGACCTCTAGAGAGAGAGGGGGCGCTCGAGCGAAGTGCCAGCAGAAGCGACTTGGAACACTGACTCCAGGGAGGCAACTCAACTCATGATTCTTAGGCCGTTCTAATGTTCTGCTGGCTTTCCAGAAAGCTAAACAAGCACAAAACTGTAAACGGATACTACTTTGATATACTGGAAAGTTATTCAGAGCATCTCAGTAATTCTAGCCAAACACATCCTTGGTAAGGGAGTTAAAAAGACACCCTCTCCTTAACATTCAAAAGTTAACCCCTTAACCACATTTATGGAAAGCCAGGAGTCCCTAAGAGCACAACAGCCTCGTTTTCATTTTTGGAAAAAGAAACAGACTTTACAACTGTAAAAGTCTTGAAAGTTGTAATGAGCCTTGAACCCTTTTGAAATGTATTACATATTCTAAGAGCCCTGAGAGCAAAGATCTCCCAAAAAGAAAAGGGGAGAAGGGGAGGGGAGTTCTCTTTAAAATAGCCAGGGGTTGGTATCATATATCTTTAATTACAGCACCCAGGAGACAGAGGCAGGTGAATCTGTGAGTTCAAGGCCAGCCTGGTCTACATAGTAAGTTCCAGGACAGACTGGGCTGTGAAGAGAAACCCTGTCTTGAAAAATAAAAAATAAAAAAGAAGGAAAAAGAACAAAGACCTCTCAAAACTTGAATGTTACCTTTATTCTCCCAAATCCTGGTCTTAATATGTTGAACAATTCCAATTTTGTTGAAATAAACGTAATTGAGATTTTTTAAATGACATATGTAGAAAAACAAAGCATGTAAGTCTCAATTGGCTCCGCCCCTTTGTCTACAAAGCTAAAAGTAAAGCCAGCTCAGTCCATTTCTAAAGCTGCTGCTTTACAAAATCTTATAAAGAATTTTTCATCTGAATATCAACTGCAGTAAAAATAAAAGTTGGAGCCAGAGGTGGTGGCTTGCGCTGATTTAGAATGGCCATAGTCATTTGCCCCTCCCACAGTGTAGGGGCTACAACACAGGTACTCAGTTTTGGTGGCCTGCATCTTTACCCACTGAGCCATCTCACAGGCTAATGCTGCTGGTTTGGGGTTTTTGTTTTGTTTTGTTTTTTGTTTTGTTTTTGAGGTAGGTCTCATAAAACCCCAGGCTGGCCTGGAACGCCATACGTAAAGAAGGATGACAGTAAACTCCTAATCGTCCTTCCAGGAACACAGGCCTGTGTCACTCCGCCTGGCTATCACATAACTGTAAGTTCATAAGTAGTCTCAGGAGAGAGATCCATAAAACACTTTCGGGGGGCAGATTTCATTGAATCCTGTAACAACAGGATTCTATTCTATTCCTAAAAAGGGTTCTACATTGCCTTTCATATAATTCTCCTTAGAGGTTTTGGACATGAGGAATGAAGTGTGACCTAACAAAAGTCTTTAAAAGAGATGAAAATGGGGGCTGAGTTAAGAACGCTGCCTGATCTTCCAGACGACCCAAATTCAGTTCTAGGCACCCGTGTTGAGAGGCTCACAATTGCCATTAACTGCAGCCCCAGAGCATCCAACACTTTAATGGACAAAACAGCACCCATACACATGTGGCACCTTCTCATGTAGACACACACACATAATAAATACTCCAAGTAAAGATGGCCCTGAGTTTGTGGCCCATGCCTAGAGTCCCAGCATGTGAGTACTTCATGAGTTGGAGGTCCAACTGGATTAGTGTGAGATAAGATGCTGTCTCAAGCCAAAATTTAAAGGAAAATTATTTTTCCTTAGCATATTTACTATATATTTTTGATAATTCTTTCTTCTGTAGTTTTTGGTTTTTGAGACAGGGTTTCCCTGTAGCCCTGGCTGGTCTTGAACTCTCTCTGTTGACCAGGCCGGCCTGGAACTCTCAGAGGATCTGCCTGCCTCTGCCTCCTGAGTACTGGGATTAAATATGTGTGTCACCTCCATACAGCGGATAAAATTCTTTAATACTATTCTGTGTGTAATATTAGTAAAATAGGACCTCTCTAAATCATGCTATTAAAAAAAATCATGTAGTCATGCAAGAAAAATATACAACAGTGTACACATGGCGCATACACACCAAGAGCCTAACGACATCATAAAACACATTATTGTCTCAGTTATCATGGGTCAAAGTTCCTACTGTTGTAACCTCACAATAAAGACATGCTCTTACAACCCATGGGGAAAGGTAAAACTGGACGTTTCTTCCCAATCACCCAACTTAGTACAAATGGAAGAAATTGACTTTTACTTGAACCAGCAGTAAAGAATGGCATATCATCCATGAAAATAGTAAAGGATTTACAGTGTCACTTCACTGTAGAAGAGGAAGGTGCTTGCGGACGTAGCCGGTAAGGACAGGAAGGGAGCGTGTAAACAAATGTTTAGCTCTGCACCTCTAACTTTCGTGCTGCTTGGGCTGTTTTGCATCCCATTCAGGCTGCATACATGCAGACCTAGAGAATAGACTGCTGGAAGCGACTTCAAATCATGCCAACAACTTCCTGTTCAAGCACTCTCCTCAAGGTCACGCCAAGATTCCTAGTCACTCTTTACACACAACGGCTCTTCCAAAATACAAAGCAGCTCTTGGACTGCGTCCTGGAGCTCCACAGATGGAACCCCCTCATCTTCCTCAGGCTTTTCTTCTGCTCCATCCGTCTAGCCTCCATCCTTTCTGATCCAATCTTCAATTTGCCCAGTTTCTTATAAATTGTGTCCCAGAATGGAACGCAGGCCAGTGCTGAGCTGGTATGACTAGTTATGTGTGGGGACAAGGAGGCCACATTTATTTGTACGTGGTGGAAGACTTGCGTGGGAACAAGAGCAATGGAAATCATTAAAAGAACTTAGTTTTACTATTTAAAGGTCAAATAAAAAGGAAATATTCTTTTGTTGGGAGAGGCCAAGAAAAAAATGAACTCACAGTAGTCAAAGGCTTGAAGGCTGTGACATTTGCACAGTCTGCGTTTTAATTACTACCATTAGAATATTTCATGAAAACATACTTGTTCTGTCAGTAGCGATATTATCTAAGAAGGTAGAAGAAATATAGACTATATGATGGTTGTATCTTACAAATTACTTTTAGATTATGAAACAAATCCTGGAAATTTAGATTCAACTCGCTATAATTTAAATTCACTCGTTGGATCAGCCCCCCGTATGATTAGAAAACCAACCTAAAGCACCTTTTGGCAGAATACATAAGCAAGGTCGAGCATACCCCTGCAGAGCACTTGCCCAGCATTGTGAAGGCCTCAACTTCAATCCCTAGAAATCAAAAGATAACTACACAAATTAAAAATAAAATACGGAGACAAAAATATTGTCACAGAACTGAAATGCTGAAAATGTGTAGATAGTGTGGCTCATAAAATATCTGCCCACATGGCATATTGCAAAGATACCTCAGAGATTAAGAGCATTCACTGCTCTTCCAGAGAACCTGAGTCTGGCTTCTAAAACCCATGTCAGAGGCCTGCAACCATTATCTGTAACTCAGGCCCAGAGGATCTAACCTCTCTCTCTCTCTCTCTCTCTCTCTCTCTCTCTCTCTCTCTCTCTCTCTCTCTCTCTCTCTCTCTCTCACACACACACACACACACACACACACACACACACACACACTTAAAAGTAAAATAAATCTTTTTTAAAAAATACTTGCCCACAACCAACCTTAAGACGTTAGTCCAGCTCAGCCATCGTCTGCATCACAATCCTGCCTGTTTAAGAGTTCCAAACTGGAACCAAAGAACCAGAAGGAATGTGGAAGACTAGTCAGTTCCCGTTTCAAATACAAGTTATGAAGCAGACCCCAGATTTGGGAAGAGAGATGCCAGACGGTGGAGGAATGCTAAGGGGTTTCCATGATGGTGTATAATGGCTCCTCTTGAGTCAATGGTCAGAACAACACACTTGAGAAATGTTGCTACACACACACAAAGACAAAACACACACACACACACACACACACCTTTTGTCCCCTGCCCCAATTCTCCCTTTATTAAACCTAAAGCTCTTTCAGTGACCCCAAGATGAAGTTGGGGGTCACTGAACCTCCTATATCTTTACTTCCCAATGTAGCAACATTGATTAAATCTCCACTATCTGACTTTTAAGATTAAGAGGAAAAACTATAATTAGCAAGGCATGTTGGTTCACACCTATAGACAGCATATAGCCAGGAAGGGCAGAAAGGCAAGCTCATCCGTGGCTACATGAGACACTGCCTCAAAAACAAAAATCAAATGATAATTACTTTCAAATCCACTGACATGAGTTGGATTCTCAGAATTCACATGCTGGAGGAAGAGAATGGATTCCTACAGGTTGTCCTCTGAGCTTCCTTTACATGTACACATTAACACTGGTATACACACACATACACACAGAGAGAGACACACACTAAGAGAGAGAGGTATTTAAAAAGGAAAAGCTAGTTTAATGAACACTAATTTTAACAGTGGTCTTCTCGTTGACTAATGCAACCAATAAGAAATGGCACCCTTCTGAACATACAAGGACGCTGCATGGTCCGGTAACTACGTTGAGTAGTGTTCTAATTATTGGCTAGTTCACGTTCTCAAGTAACCCAACAACTTGCTGCGGTTTTCGTGTTTTATAGAATGTATCAACCTATAATTATTTGTCATTCATACTCTCATTACAGAAAAAGTGTAAAAGTGAAGCCAGATGTAGTGGATCATGCCTGCAAGCCCAGCACTTAGGAGTCCAAGGCTCTAGGATTTTGTGGCGTTCAAAACCAACCTCATCTACATAGTAACTGCCAGCCCAGGCTACTCTAAATAAATTCATGAACAAATGAATAAACAAATATTTCAAAGCAATTTTTCTCTTAAATATATAATATAATATTCCCCAAATAACTCCTCACCCAAACATGACCACCCCTTGTCACCACGCTGGGAAATATCACCACGGAGCTATGTGTTGTAATTTGAATCTCACTCCCAAATGATTATTCAATACGTCTCTAATATACTTAGCATATTTCTACCAGGCAGAATAATAATAATCAAAGAACCAAAAGCTAGGCACAGTTCTGCAACTGTAATCCCAGCACTCGGAGTAAATCCAAAAGGATCCAGAGTTTAAGGTCATCTTCACCTACAGAGTGACTTCCAGGCCAGTTTGGATGACCTGAGACCCAGTTTCAAGGAAACAAAACAAAAAGTTGAGGAAAGCGAACAGAATCATGTCAACCTCGGGTTTCTTCCCACCTGCCTATGAAACCAGTGTGGTTATTTCTGCAATTCTAAAGAAGAGGAAATGGGTTCAAAGTAGCCACTCAACAAACATATGCAAAATGAATTTTTAAAGTGTGTAAGTTAAATGCGAGCCTTCTGGGTAGATAAAGAGTGGGGAAACTCCGTGTTTATAACAGAAACCTGAATTCCAGGCATGTCTTGATAGCCAAGATTCTCTACTATCAAACAGGGCTTTATAGTGGTTCCTAATTCCTAGCATTAACAGAACTAAATAAGCTGTTCCATTGTATTGCTATAGCATACAAACAACAACCAGCACTGTTAAAGGCCAAGAAATACAAGCCTACCTTTAAAGTCAGGTTTCCACAAGCCTCCTATGATTCAATCTATTTGGGTATAGATGCAGTTACTTTGTTTCCTCTCATGATCATGATGAAATACGCTTGCAGAGAAGTTCTTTCTATCCCCTGGCAATGGCTCCAAGCGTTCCTGAGGTTACAAAGCTTTCCTTTCTTACTGTTTCTGGCCATAGCATCTTCCTGCAGGGTATGATCCAGGCTAAGGGCCCCATTCCGACATCCTCAGTACTCTCCTAAATTTCCTTTTTCTGACTCACTTTCTTCCAATCATTCTGTTCCAGAAGACTGGGACTCACATCTTGTCTTCTTCAGTTCCTCTGGTGACCCTTCACACACATTTATAACACTGTACTTTCTGGTACCATAATCCTATGTGGAAACTCCAAGAGAAATGATATTGCCAGGAAACTAACAGGAGATCTATTTCTCCAAAAAAAATTATTATATTATTGTTAACTGAATATTTCTAATAGTTCATTTATCATTGACAATACATTTAATTGTATCTATTCTCATGGATGGAAAAAGCAATTTTATATCTTCAGTTTGAGAAAACTTTGCCAAGCAGGCTTATTCTTCATATTATATGTAAACTAACACCAGGAAGTGGGAGCACATGTCTTTAGTCCCAACACCCTTGCAGAGGCAGGTGGATCTTTGTGAGTTCAAGGCTAGCCACATCTACAGAGGGAATTCCAGGACAGCTGGAGCTACACAGAGAAACTATTACTCATAGTTGTTAATAACCATGTTAACTCATATAATGTACACATAAACAAAACAACTTCTACTTATTCTAAAGCATATTGCACATTCTTTTCTGTTTTATTTGGGACAGCATTGATATTCTTTCTTTCATATTTTTACATTCAGTCAGCAAATACTTATGACCTTCTATTGTCTAGCCCTGTGCTAGGTGCTGGGAACGCACTGGAGAAGAAATCTGAGCTCCTGGTCTTTAAGAATTTACATTCTGGGGATGGCTGTGGAGAGGCAATTGAACTCCCTATCAAGAGATGGGATAAGGTGAAGTAAGGACAGAGCAGTAGGGTGCTTTGATGAGACAAAGAATGTGCAATACTAAAGACTGTGCAAAGGGTTCCCTCAGAATCTGCACAAGAGACCTGGAGGCAAAACGGGAGTCAGGCAGGTGTATGTAGCAAAGCTGGTCAGGGAGAGGTGTGGAAGGTGGAAAGAAAGAGCAAGGAGGAAGTGGCCTTGAACTCAGAGATCTGCCTGCCTCTGTCTCCCAAGTGCTGGGAATCAGGGTGTCCGTCATCACGCCCAGCATCTGAACTTTGGTTTTCACAAATAGAAAAATGCAGATATGATAACGCATATTTCTTCTAAACATTGACTAATTTTTAGTAAAAAGCAAATATTAAAAATAGAATAAGTAAGAATTACTCTATTAAAATAGTTCACTAGCAAAAGTATTATGGGATGTATGAGAAACAGATTTCTGAAAACTAGCCAGAAATGGTCAGAAAGTCTATTTATTAATTGATTGATTGATTGATTGATTATGCAATGCCCCCCCCAAAAAAACCTTTTCAGGGCTGAGGAGGTGGCTCAGCAGTTAAGAGCACACAGTGCTCTTGCAGAGGACCAGAGCTCAGTGCCCACATCCTACATCTGGTAGCCCACAGTTGTAACTCCAGCTCAAGGAAGATCCAATGCCTCTGGCTTCTGTGGGTGCTGGCACTCACATGCACACTCACACTACACACAACTAAAAATAACCATATATATATATATATATATATATATATATATATATATATATATACATATTTTAAGATAACTTACAGAAGCCATGGGTTAACAGAGGAAGCCTGCGGACTCAACCTCCTGGGGCTCCTTAAAGGCTTGGTTTGGGAAGTGCTACAGTGTATACCATGTGCCCTGGATTCCCAGAAGGACACCAGTCCTACACTCCCATCTCCTCATGAGAGAAGAAAGGCATTCTGCTCTTGTAGACATAGTTCCTTATGTGCCATGCATCGGGTTTGTTTAATGAAACCTTTCTTGATAGTCATCAATAGTGCACCTACTCACGATATCCCTGGAGACTTTGCTTTACCCTTGCCCTCCAAGGTATGCCTCTCAATATGATTCTAGTTCTTGAAATGTGTGTGTGTGTGTGTGTGTGTGTGTGTGTGTGTGTGTGTCTGTCTGTCTGTCTGTCTGTCTGTCTTAGATTTTTATCTTTACTTAGATGTGTCTTTACTGGGTTTTAAACTCAAAACTCTATCACTGCGAAAAGCCAGGCACTCTTTCACTTTGCTATGTCTACCATCCTCTGAGAGCATCATTATCATAACTATCACCAGTGCCTCCCACCTGGCACATCCACAGAGAAAAGCCTGATGAGACTCCAGACTCAACCCTCTCCTAACACTTGGACTGCCTCCGTACACCGGCTATCCTCCATGACTCTCTTCTCTCCTCCTACTTCTCCAGCTCTGTGCATAGTTTATTCATCAGGTTACTCAAGACAACTCCAAGCTAAGAGCTTCTTCCATTTGTCCCCCACAGCCAGTTACTCCCTATGACTCACTTGGCTGTCTGCAGGATGCATCCTGAGTCCTGCAGTACCCACCTCCAGGGCAACATCACATCTTCCCCTAGATCTCTACAACAGCAAACACTGTAAAACTTAGCCTTGCATTTAGATCTTGAGAATCCGAAGACGGGATCCACTTGGGGTCTTTCCCTGTTGTATCGTTCAAATGTACGCTGAGTTGGTCTTAACTGGAATCAGCGCTTCTCTTCCCACTGCTATGAAGTTGCTCTCCAGGTGTCTATCTGCTGCCTCTGCCTTGTCCCACTCACCCTTTCCTGACTCTGAATCCTAGGGCCTTAGCAAGCAGGCTGGAATGCGTGGCCACGACATAGCTTCCCCAGGTTGGACCAGGAAAGTGCAGGTGAGGCTAGAAATGAGGCAAGGACCAGATTGCAAAATCATCTAATATGCCACTCAGAAGGAACCAGCCCTTGATGCTTCCAGCTTTAGTAGTCACAGGAAGTTTCTAAATAGTGGAAACCATATACCTGAGTGATAATTGCTGGTGCAGTATACATAAAACAGTAAAAAGATTCTAAGTAAAAAATAGGAATCCTGGGGAAAAAAATGAAGATAAACAAACCAGGTATTGATAGCATAAAGTTAAACTTGTAGTAATTAGCTGATACTAAGCACACATTTTTCCTTTTCCTCTTCTCCCTCTCCCCTCTCTCTCTCTGTCTCTCTGTGTCTCTCTGTCTCTTTCTCTGTGACTCTCTGTCTTTGTCTCTGTCTGGCTCTCTCTGTTTGTGTGTGTGTATGTGTGTGTGTCTCTGTTGGTGTGTGCGTGTACATGTGCACATATGTCTGTAAATATGGGCATATGCGGAGCCATGTATGTAGAGGTCATCTGAAAACCTTGGGTGTCAGTCTCTCTCCCCACCTTGTTTAAGACAGGGTTTCTTTGTTATTTTTCCATTGTATATCCAGACTAGGTGGGCCTCCCACTTCTGGAGAATCCTGCTACTGCCCAAGTCCCTTTAGCAGTGCTGGGATTATAGACATGCACTACCAGGTCTATTTTCCGTGTGGATCCCGAGGATTAAACCTGTGCCCTTACGCTTGCATGGAAGTAAGTAATGGACCACAGCTGCCGCCTCTTTTGGTCAACAACTTTTTGGTGAGTTCTGGCTTGAGATGATTACAGAAGCTGTACTGGCAGCTCTGAGTTCCAAGTAAAATCTTCAGAATAGACCTTTGCCTCCTGATACTCATTTATGGACAACTGAAGAAGAACTCACTGATGACAAAGCCAAACAGAGGCTTATATTTCAACTTTGGAAGCATTGATTTTNGCCTCTTTTGGTCAACAACTTTTTGGTGAGTTCTGGCTTGAGATGATTACAGAAGCTGTACTGGCAGCTCTGAGTTCCAAGTAAAATCTTCAGAATAGACCTTTGCCTCCTGATACTCATTTATGGACAACTGAAGAAGAACTCACTGATGACAAAGCCAAACAGAGGCTTATATTTCAACTTTGGAAGCATTGATTTTTCTGTTGTGAAAAGTTGTGTTATTTTTCTCGTTGTAGCAACCCAACCAAAGCAACCTAAGGAAAGAGCTGGAGCACTCTGGAGGAGGACCAGGTAAAGCAGAGGACAAACCAAACCAGAAGTGGATAAAGTGCTAGGTGATGGCTAGGTCAACTTAATGACTCAGCATGAGGGTACAACCCATCATGACAGGAAACCTGTGCCATGCTGTACATTGGCATACACATACATTAGATGATAGATGATAGATGATAGATGATAGATGATAGAAGATAGATAATAGATAGATAGATAGATAGATAGATGATAGATAGATAGATATTAGATAATTAATAGATAGATAGATAGATAGATAGATAATAGATAGATAATAGATAGATAGATAGATAGATAGATAGATAGATAGATGATAGGTAGGTAGATAGATAAATAGATAGATAGATAGATAGATAGATAGATAGATAGATAGATAGATAATGATAGATAATTTTAAGGAGCCAACACTTCCAGGACCACCAAAGAACTGTATTTTGGGTGAGGCTTATTCTGTCGCTCTTGTTGAAATGTTTTTAATCCTTACCTCTGAGGACACTGTACATATGTGGTGCACACACATACATGCAGGCAAACAAATACACATAGAGTAAAAATAAATCTTTTTAAATTTAATTTTAAAAAATATTAGATATCATTATCTAAGAAACCAAAGCACTTAAAATGATAACTAAAGGTAATATACTCAAATGATAGTGTTATAATAGTTGAACTATAGATGATTTGCTTATTATGTGCAATTTTAACATTTGTTGCTTTATGACTTCAACTTTTTTCTAGGGCTGGAGTTAGAACTCAGTGGTAGAACGCTTGCCAAGCATACATGGATCTGTGGGTCAATCCCAGCCAAGCATACATGGATCTGTGGGTCAATCCCAGCCAAGCATACATGGATCTGTGGGTCAATCCCAGCCAAGCATACATGGATCTGTGGGTCAATCCCAGCCAAGCATACATGGATCTGTGGGTCAATCCCAGCACTAGAAATCAAAACTTAGAACTAACAATGTCTCTGACTTTGGTTTTGTTGTTACTTTATAAGATAGGATCTCACTCTATAGCCCAAGACAGTCTGCAATTTACTATGTAGTCAAGGCTAACTTTGAATTTTGTCAGGCCTCCATCCTCCCTCCTGAATGTTGGGATTACAGGTGATACCTTTATTTTTAGAAAGTATGATACCTTTGTTTTTAGAAAGGTATCATAGCTCTCTGATACCTCTCTAAAACTTGATTTAAAAAAACACCTTTGAATAAACTTTTTGAACATTTCATATATGAACTTAATTGTAGATTGAATGTTTAATTGTAAAAGCAATATCCTAGGTCTCATCCAAAGGGCAATTCATCTTTATCAAGCCACAGAAATAACTGTTTGGGGAAGACAGTTATAGACTATGTACCTTTCTACATTTTTTTAGAGTTTCTTCTAAGTTTTTTGTTTGTTTGTGTGTGTGTGTGTGTTTGAGACAGGGTTTCCCTGTATAGCCCTGGCTGTCCTGGAACTCATTTTGTAGACCAGGCTGGGCCCAAACTCAGAAATCCGCCTGCCTCTGCCTCCCAAGTGCTGAGATTAAAGGCGTGCGCCACCACTGCCCAGCTTCTTTTTCTTTTTTTTCCTCTTGTTCCAGTCGACCCCTCTCACTCCTGCCGGCTCCGCCCCACTTGCTCCAGTCGGCCTGCTCGCTCGGATTGGCTCCACTTGCTCTGGTTGGCCCCGCTAGTTCCGGCCGTCCCCATTCGGCTCTGCTCGCTCCGGACAACCTCGCTTGCTCTGGTTGGTCTCTCCGGTCCAAGGATTCATTTCTTATTATTCTTCATAAGTACGCTGTAGCTGACTTCAGACGCACCAGAGGAGGGCGTCAGATCTTGTTACGGGTGGTTGTAAGCCACCATGTGGTTGCTGGGATTTGAACTCATCACCTTCGGAAGAGCAGTTGGGGGGTGCTCTAACCCGCTGAGCCATCTCACCAGCCCATTCTTCAAAGTTTTATATGTATATGTATATACATATAAAATCCCAGCTCTCTGAAAGCGAGGTGGGCGGGTTGTGCATTGAAATCAGCCTAGGCTACATAGTGAAAATAAAAACAAAGCACTTAAAAACAAAGGAGAGAGAAAGAGAGAGAGAGAGAGAGATTCACCAGCTCATCAATGTCCAAATGTATAAACCTCTGTGGTGGATGTGACATCCATGACAGTAGGGACAAATTAAAGACATCTCTGAGTCAAGTATAAGCCCCAGAACTGTGAGCCAGTGCACAGTGATGCCATCTTCTAAAACAGAGCCACAGGGTGTCCGTGGGGGAACCAGGGCCTCCAACCTTGGTGTGTGTTAGGTAGAATTTGAAGTATCTACTGGACAATGAAGTGGAGAGCTCTGTGGCGCACTTGGGGATATAGACTTGGGTATGATGCTCAGGAGAACTGAATGTGATTGACTGGTCAATGTGAGACTCTCCAACGGCACAACAGACATTTCAGGAGACAGAGAGGTGGGAAGCGTGGGCTCTGGAGACAGAGTGTCGAGCCCGTCCTCTGGGTAACCTTTTGACTTTCTGTGAGCCAAACCTGCGTTCTTGGTTTATACAAACACAGCTGTTTTCAGCACAAGATCCCGTGGAGAGCATGAAGTTTGACTGGGCACAAACTCTCTGCTAATAACTTTGTTCTTTCTTACTTTCAATTTTCCTTTCCCAACAGCTCAGGAACTCCTGTCTCTCTTTTTACATTTTTACTCATTATTATTGTATGTGTGCATGCTATAATATAGGTGTGGGGCAGTCATGCCATGGTGCACATGTGTGTAAGCTAGAGGACAGCGCCGATGAAGTCAGTTTTCTCCTTCTATCTTTACATGAACTCCAGGGATTGAACCCTGGTATCCAGGCCTGTGCAGCAAGCTCCTCTGCCCACTGAGCCATATCCTAAATCCTAGCCCTTAGGAGACAGAGTCAAAGCCTTTTCTCCTCTCCACATGATTGATGCCTTAAAACTCTGTTATGCAAAGCTTGTTGTGTCGGAAATTTGGTGTACTAAACTAGCTCAGTGTTTTGGCAACTATGTTAACATTTTAAGATGTGGTAAAGAAAAAAATGGAGGAGAAACTTCCACCAGATTTTCTTCTCTCAGGAAACATGGAAGCCAAGAAACTAAAAGAGACAGATGAGGGGAAAAAAGTCAGCTCTCTACTCTTGTAAAAGTCTCCACAATTTAATGGAAAACACTTTTGACTTCAACAGTTGTAGAGGGGAGTTACATGTTTAGCAGCAATAAAAGGAGGTATCTAGTATTCTTCATATATGTATATGAAGTCTACTTTAATAGCAAGTGAAAATACTACATTGAGGAAAAACTAGTCTCTCAAAGAGAATTTTAAAACCTACTCTTGACTAGACAATAATCTGTCTTCTTCATAGATTCCTGGTTGAATAATTAATATTCTAATCAGTATCCTAAAAGGGAATCACCCAAGATCCCTGAACATTACTGTCAAATTAATAGTTTCCTCAGACTTTACAGAGTTAGACACTACTGATTTAAAATTAATATGTGTGGCATATTAATAATTAACACTTTGCCCTCATCCTTATATCTGGCAATGCTCATAGTGTGCTAGTGCCTAAAAGCTGGAGAAAGAAGCATGTTTGTGAGAGAACCTGTGTTCCAGGTGAACTCTGCTTCTTCACTCTTAGCACTGCTGATTCTAACTCGTCAGGGTTTCTTCAACCAAGCACTTCCGCCAACATCAGCTGCATGTTCTGTCATTCAACCGAACTCTGAGGTGCCTGCCTGGAGTTATCAGTCCCACAAGTCAAGGAAGGCCTATCACAGGACTACCTCACTTCTGACATCAGCTCCAAGACCCAGGCTATCACCCACACTTCATATTGACCAGGTAGCAAGTCAGCAAGGGTCCTTTCAGTTGCCTCCACATGCCCAATCATAGGATTCAGGAGGACATTTCTTACTATCACCTGTATATTATAAAGGACTCACATCAGGAACAGCCAGTTGAAGAGAGGCATAAAAAAAGGGTCTGAACAGAGCACAGAGATTCCACACTTTCTGGGTATACCACCCTCCCAGTATCCCCAAGTGTTCACCCATTTGGATGCTCTCTGAATCCCGTTTTTATTTTATTAATAGAGGAATTCTATTATTCTATCAATAGTTGATAAATCACTAGGCATTGGTGATTCAGTTCCATCTTCACCCCATCCTTTCTTCTCAGAGGGGTAGGGCTCAAGTGGTTGATTCCTCTTGCAATCATCTACCGTCACAAAAATCTAGGGTTACCCCCAACAACATAAACTCAGATGGAGTCTAAAGTAGTTTGTGAATTACAAAAGATGTTCCTATTACCCTATCAGTGAGAACATTTTAAGAATTTTGCATGTTCTATGTCAAGAACTAGGAACGAAGACTAAATGCGTCTAGGTGTTATTGCTACAAAAGAAGTGTTATAGCTTTGCCATTTTGTAATGCGCTGAGTGAACTTGCTCCCTCTTCCAAAGTATTTTCTAATAAAACTTCAGGCACAAATTTTATGAGTAGTTAGCATTTACTATAAGGGTTCTATGAATCAGGAACAGCCAGCTGGAGAGAGGACTCAGGAAGATATGGAAAAGCAAGGAATTTCCACACCCTCTCTGGTACTCCACCCTCCCAGAATATCAAGCCTTAGAGCATCACTGAACTTTAGATGATATTTAAATATGAAGAGTCTTAACTCAGGTTCCCCAAGAACAAAGATTCAAGTACAAGAAATTTATTGGGGAATTACAGGAAACAGCATCTGGAGAGAGGAGATGAGGTCAGGAAGGAAGAAAAGGCAATCAATGGAGGATGTTGTCTGCTAGCCTAGAAACCATTGTGAACAACAAACTTATCTCCCATGGATACCCTGCATAATTATATACATAATATAGACACTGTATGAAACCTCTACCTTAAGATCCACCCACCTCCCCTTTCCCAAAATAAGATAGATTTACCTACCAGTTCCCACCACCCATTGGTTGACAGCTGCTCCCTGGGATGTTATCCTGGTGCTTCCTTTTGTTGCATGCATGTAAGATTCCAAAAAGAAAAAAAAATAACCCCAGGCATAGAGGGATACAGGTATTGGCATGCCAGAAGGGGCTATGCATTGTAACAAAGATAACAGAGAGGTATGGTATTATAGCTAAATTTACTGAATATATGAGACCCCAGATTCAAATCCCAGCACCAGGAAAAAAAATTTTAAATTACACTAAGCATCTCTAGATTATTCAAATAAAACGCTATCTCTATAGATTGGGGTGATATCTCTGTTGGAAAGTGTTGCTGCTCAAATGACCACAATCCTCAAATTCAGTTTCCAGGACCCACTTAAATAGCCAGGTATGGTGGCACACTTATAATCCAATGCTAGGGCCACCAAGAAGGATCACTGGGGCTTGGTGCCATTCCTAATCTATGGGCCCAGGTCCTAATGAGAGACCCTATAAGAAAAACAACAAAACAAGGTAGACAGGAGGAGGGACACCAAGGTTGTCCACTGGTCTTCACATGCATCTAGGTATACACACAGTGTGTGTGTGTGTGTGTGTGTGTGTGTGTGTGTGTGTGTGTGTGTGTGTGTGTGTGTGTGTGTGTGTGTGTGTGTGTGTGTGTGTGTGTGTGTCTGTGTGTGTGTCTGTGTGTCTGTGTGTGTGTGTCTGTGTGTGTGTGTCTCTGTGTGTCTGTGTGTGTGTGTGTGTGTGTGTGTGTGTGTGTGTGTGTGTGTGTGTGTTTGTGTTCCCAGATGCTCAGGCAGTCATCAGCGACCCCTGAGAATCCCCCATAAAGTCTCTTTCTTCATTTTACTTGACTCACAAGCAACACTGAACACCTCTGTTCTCCCCCATTCCTATCACTCTCCTTCTTGGCTTCCCCTGTTAATCTCCTGGTTCCCTTTCTGCCTCGTGGAGGCCTGCTTTTCTAGGATCTGCCCCTTCTGACAATCCCTCCGATCTCTAAAACGGGAGCACCCACAGCTCAGAGTGGGTGTGTTTCTGCCTCAGCCACTTCCTTTGGTATGACCTCATCTCGTCCTGTGGCTTTTGACTATGATGTCTATGCCGCCTTGCAACTTTTTTTTTCCTCCAAGCCCTAAACTTCTGGTGTTAAAAATAAAAGCTTAATCCCTGCACAATCACCATCTTATTTGATTGACATTGTGCTTTTCCAGTGCCTCGGGCTTTAGACCTTGGATTAATCCTTAACACCCCCTTTCTATCGCATGACACATTGAGTCTGCAGCATACACTGCAACCTATACCTTAAATATATGGGCAGAGCTGGAAATAGTAGCTCACACCTATAATCCCAGCCCCTGGGAGGTAGAGGCAGGAAGATCAGAGTTCAAGGTCAACCTTAGCTACCCAGTAAGGGTCTTAATTACTTTTCTATTGCTGTGATAAAATACTATTACCAAGGTAACTTAGAGAAGAAAGTTTATTCTGGGCTTATGGCTTCAGAGGGTAGAGTTCGTGACAGCTAAGCAAAGGAATAGTTCAGAGCTCACATCTTGAGACACAACCATGAAACGGAGAGACAGTCAGACAGACAGACAGACAGACAGACAGACAGAGAGATAGATAGATAGATAGAGAGAGAGACAAAGTACATGAACACCAGGGATCTTTCAAAACTTCAAAGCCTACCCTTAATGACTCGTCTTCTCCAACAGGGCCACACCTCCTAATCCATGTATGAGTCTATGGGCTGGGGCGTGGGGCCAGTTTCATTCAAACCGCCACTGTAAACGTGAGGTGAGTTTGTGCTGCAAGAAACTGTGTTCCTCAAACAAAAATATATTCATAATCGGAATGGTTCTCCAACCACTATTCCATCAAAGCCACTACAATCTCTAAATAGCTGCAGCAAGTCTCCAGCTAGCTTCCCTCGGGGCAACTATGGGCATTCTTCCAGAATCCTGCCAAGCTTTAGAGATTCTTTGCTTTAATAGTATCCCAGGTCATTCAGAGGAAAAGTCAAAAATCTCTAAGACTGCAATATAAGGTTCCACACCACCGCATCTCAGCATCATCCAACCCCAGCTGTCTGCCTCTACTTCTCTTCTCTCCAGCTACACTGGTCCTTACAGTTTCTTGAACCTTCTAGCCCCTCCTCCCTCCGCTAATCTTACCTCAATGCTCCCATGCCAGGGCTCACTCGCTCACCCCCTGTAGGTCTTGACTGAAAAGTCACCTTCTCAATGAGGCCTCTCCTGCATGCTTCTAAAGTCAGACATCACGCCCACACCCCCGGCACGATCTCCGGCATAACACTTACGTCTCTAAAACTCTGGGTATTTTACTTGATTTATTTTGTTCATTATAAGTCTTCCCCACTAGATTTCAATTTTATTCAGCAAGAGTTTCTGCCGATTCTGCTCGCTGCTGTGTCTCTGGGGCCTAGTACCAAATTTGACAGAGTGGAAGGCAAAAGTCATACTTCTAAGAAGCTTGGATGGGAAAGGGGTGCGGAGGCGGGGCCACGCGAGAGCGATGAAGAAACGAGGGGGTGGTTTGTGTTGTTCGGTTTAAGGCTGGAACCTGTGATCAAAATTGCAGATGGAAAAAGAAGCAGCCAGTAGAATTGAGCTCACACCTATAGCCTGCAGGAGAGCCTGAAAGACCAAAACAAATGAGAAGGGGAGAGATGTGTGGTGGTTCACGTTTGCCACCACATCGATCCGCAAATGCAAAGACAGAAAGACTAAGAAGAGTTCAAGGTCATCTTCAACTATACATTGAACTCTAGGCGACCCTTGGTTAATAAGGCTAGCTCTCAGAAGAAGCAAAGGAGGAGGAGGGGAAGAGAGCAAGGTTAACTTGAGGGAGGTATGAGGCCAGGTTTGGTTGGCTGTACTGTACTGGAGCCCACGGCCAGGCAGCACATCCCAGTGCAAAGCTTACTTCAGTGAAGTGAGTTGCTAATCGCCTCATAGAGACCAAGAAGCAGAGAAAAGGAACTGAGTCCCAGTCTCCTTTCAAGGGCACCCCCCCCAATGACTTGGCCACCTTACACTAGACATTTTCCTATCACCCCCAGCTGCATATGGCTAACTAAGCCTTTAGTGTGTAGCCGTGGGGGACATTTAAAATGGAAGCCACTATGTGGAACCCAAGGACAAAGCCAGCCATGAAAGGCCAAGCAGGTAGGGGATGGAAATAAGTCCTGGGGACATCTCCGGACTAGCCATCATATGACCAAAGAGGAACTGTGGAAGTTTTCCTTTCCTTTGAGCCCTTTGGAACTTCACTGTGTATAACTAGATAGGCTGAGGGGCCTCGTGTACACAGATTTACTGTTTTCATCACTTCTGAAAAATCTCTGCAGCATACCAGTGGGATCCTAAGAGTCACTTTTTAAAAAAACTTTTTATTGATTCTTTGTGAATTTCACATCATGCACCCCAATCTCACTCATCTCCCCCTTCTCCGTGCCTGCCTTCCACCCTTGAAACCTCCCTCACAACAAATGGGGTGGGGGGACCATTGTGGAAGGTGTAATGTCTCACGGTGTGTTCCATAGTATGCCGTTTTGTTCACATTTTTTTGCTTGCAAATGGTTATTGCAATGAGTCATTGGTCTGGTACAAGGCCTCTGGCTTCTGCTACTCTATCAACACTGAAACCTCAATAGGACTCCTCTCAGATATCCTGCTGTTGTCCTGTGTCATGGAGATCCTGTAGTTTTAGATCTGTAGGGCTGGCTGCTTCACGTACTCCAGAAGTTCGTCTATGGGGTAGATGTTGGGGTGGGTAGATTCAAAACCCTGGACCTGGGCTTGAGAGGTATCTGAGCTGGTGAGCCAACCAACTTTCCTGATCTCCTATCCTCACCAGCCAACCCCACAACCAGGGCCATCTCTACCCTGCTCCCCTGGTGAAGTGCAGGGCTCAATCTCCAGAGTGTCGCAGCTGGTGAGAGACATGGTTAGTTCTACTCTCATAAACCCAGAGGCAAACCTGCCACTGGCCATATATGGCGAGGGACCAAAGAAGAAGAGGGTATCTCCCCCTTGTCTACACAAGAGGCCCAGCCAGCTCTCCTGCTCCTCACTTCCTACAGCCCTCAGAGAGAGCGGACCCGGCACCTCACCTGGGCAGCACAGTAAAGCCGGGGATATGGGGGTTTCAGTTGACCTGGCTGCAAAGGCATGACTGTAGAAGAGCCAGCCCTGCCACTCGCCTGCTGTAGGGCTGTGTAAGGCATGGAAGAGATCCCCTCACTTCCCATTTGCCCTCAACACCAGTGTGAGGTGGGAGAGTTAGCCCCAAGAGGGTCGTGAGAGCAAGAGAACTGTCCCTGTCCCTCATATGCCACAGCATTTGGGAGAGCAGGCTCTGCGCCTCACCTGGACAGCAGAGTAGAGATGACCCTGATGGCAGGGGCACAGGCAAGCTGGCCTCGAGCATAGGTGTACTGGCACCCCAACTTGTCTGCCATAAGACAGCATGGGAAAGACAGAGATGCCCTCCCCCACCCTTGACACCTATGGCAGGCAGGAGAACTGGCCCTGGGACCCACAGTCCTTAGCAAGCACTTAGAGAGCTTATTTTGCACATGGTCGCTTAAGAAAAGGAAAAGACCGTTCTGGAGTGGTGCCGAGGTTAGAAATTAAAGTATTAATTGGCAATAATTTCAAAAATAAGTTTCAAATAACTTCTTTGTACCAGACATTGTTCCTGATGATGGGATTGAAGCAAAAGTGCATGTACACACACACACAAACACACACACACACACACACACACACCTGTACCTAAGGAGCTTACACCTCAGGTGTGGTATGTAACCAGGGAAGGGGGAAACCAAGAAACAAATACATAACCCACTGGGTGGAATCAAGGACTGTGGAAAAGAATAAAGCTGAGTTTTGGGGGCTTTTTTTGGTTTTTTGAGACAGGGTTTCTCTTTCTTTTAAAGGTGAAATCTTTCTTTTAAAGGGGCAGAGGGATAGGTAGAGAGAGTATTAGCATGTGTAATCCTAGCATTCAGGAAGTGTTGCCTGCTGTGTGTTTAAGACAGTGTTGTAATTCTTGGCCAGTATTCCATATAGAGTGAGACTCTGGTCCTCCAAGCACAGGAAGGGGAGCTGAGGAGGTGGATAAAGAGCTTGCTTTATGCATGAGAACCTGAGTTTGAATTTCAGACATCCATATAAAAGGCAGACACTGGCTGGGCATGGTGGCACACGCCTTTAATCCCAGGACTCGGGAGGCAGAGGCAGGCAGATTTCTGAGTTACAGGCCAGTCAGGGCATACAGAGAAACCCTGTCTCAAAAAACAACAACAACAACAAAAAAGGCAGACATTGCATGTCTGTGACCACCCTGTGAGATGAGGGTAGGGATAGATAGACCCCAGGATTCCTCTGGCAAGTCAGTATAGCAGAAACAGCAAGCTTCAGGTGTGCCCATGCAGACAGACAGACAGACAGACAGACAGACACACACACACACACACACACACACACACACACATACAAAGGGAAAAAAACCAGAAAATTCTTCAGAATTAGAACTCAAACAAATTACTTCTCTAACGAAATGGTTACTGCATTACAATTAGTTTCCCCTTTTTGCACCTCTTAGTGGAAATGAGCCAAGGCAAGAAGTATTGGAATCAAGGTGAGCCATCTAACATTAAGAAAATGTTTTCAAAGGAGTGTCTGGTCAGGGCTGTTGCACACATAGACTCACAGCAGCTGTGACATACATACAAGACCTGCACAGGATCCAGCATATGAACATTCTAACACAGATGGCGAAGGGTTCATGGTGTCCCACCCTTAGCTAAGAAGCTCTTGGTGACAGAAGGCAGCTGAGGAAAGAGAGGACGATGTCTTCAGGAATATGGCCCCTGCAAGGCCACAGTCGACGTTCTTACACCCACTCACACACAGTCTACACTACGTGGATTCAGTGGAGGGGGATGAAGGTGGAAGGGAAAAGTGATGTGGGTGATTGGGGAGGAAATGAAGGGGAAGGAAGGAATGGTGGATGATCAAAGCATTGTATGGGCTAATGAAGTTCTCGATAGCTTATAACAACAGATTATAACGGTAAATTTCATAAAGCATAGTATTATCTATTTGAGAGGAATATCCAGTTTTCTGTTTTTGTTACTTTCAAAATTGCTATGAAATTCAGATGAGGAAAATTAGAGGCACCCTGTCAGCCACATCAGCCCCCAGTGTCTGCTCACACTGTTCTTTCTGTTGCCTCTCTGCGATCCTTCAACTAAACCCTGGGTCCAAGGACAGTTAGTTACCTTCAGGAGAACCTTGACAGTGTAGCCTTCAGTGAGAGCCCCTGCATTCAAGCCCTTGTATTATGATCTGTACTACTGACCTGCATTGCTTCGTGGAAGCTACGGTTGCCTCCCCCATGAAATGGGAATAAATAAAAGAGCCATCGAGCCCAGGGATGAAAGAACATTCCTGGTACAGGTTGCAGTCCACTAATGCCACCTGCTATGTTCACTCAGTAAGACTCAAAATGCTTGGGTATCAAGAAGGGCTATAAGTGCCAGGCAGTGGTGGTGTTCGTCTTTAATCCCAGCACTTGGGATGCAGAGACAGGCGGATTTCTGAGTTCGAGGCCAGCCTGGTCTACAGAGTGAGTACCAGGACAGCCAAGGCTATACAGAGAAACCCTGTCTCAAAAAACAAACAAAAGAAGAAGGAGGAGGAAGAAGAGGAGGAGAAGGAGGAGGAGGAGGAGGAGGAGAGCTATAAGCAATGTGAAAGGATACTATAGAATAAGGTTAGTTAACAGCAGTGCCTCTGCAAACCTTTCTGAAGGGTCTAGAATGTAGAATTATAGTACTGACCTAAACTAGAGGTAAGCCTTGGATTTTTAAAGAATTTTTAACTTTTCCATAACTTCTAAAGGATGGAAGAATCTCTCTCTCTCTCTCTCTCTCGCTCGCTCTCTCTCTCTCTCTCTCTCATGCGTGTGTACACACACACACACACACACACACACACACACACACACACACACCATCCACCACACAAATTCACACCACACACAAGATCAAACCCCATACACTACCCACACTCAGATCGCAATACACACACACTCATACACACCCTCAGGCAGACATCTATAGTGCGATAAATTCAAAGAAGTCAGAAGTGAAGGGGTTCCTGTGAGACATACTAAATGTTATGGGGGGAGTGACACACTAGTGTTGGTGACACACAGGACAAGGAGAAGTTCGCCCACACAAATATCTGCACCTGTCAACCTCCCCTTTCTAAGAAAGGTCAACATCTTTGACATTTAACCCACTAGACACTGTTATTGGCCATGCACTTAAAGGTGTTTTAACTCCCTGACAACCAGGTACGAATTCTAGTTGAGTTATTATTTCTAAAAATGCCTCAGGGTGTGTTAAAGACACCCACATGCATCCATATCTCAAAAGCCTTTAAAACGAAACTGCCAAATCAATGGGCTATTTCAACACAAGCTATTTCAAACACTCACTGGGAACAGAGCAAAACAGCATTCTTCACACTGACCTGCGATCTGCGGGGCCCATACTTCTTCCTCTTCATAGAGATATCCCCCTGGGCTGTGCGGACCCCACATATTCTGAGTCACCTTTTCATTCTTCTGGGTGGCACAAGCCTGTTGTATTCAGGTGAGAAGACAGAGGAATTCTCCCCTATCGCATGGGAAAGAGGTGGTGTTCAGTTACCTTCTATCAGCTAGATTATGGGGTTAAGGAACTTGATCAGCTTACAGTCTGTGAGTGTTCAGACACCGTAACACAAGCAAGGGCCTGCATGACGGTACACTCGTACTCTGTATCAGGAGATACCAAAAGTTGACAAAGAATATGGTCTGATCCTACGTTCTTCTTTATTAAAAACATCATTACTGCCCAGGGGCTGTTGGTAAAGCAAAAGTAAAAGTGAGGACAGAAACATATATACACACATAGAAACACTCACACACACACAGAGAGAGAGAGAGAGAGAGAGAGAGAGAGAGAGAGAGAGAGAGAGAGACCAAAGTAACAAGTAGCGATGTCTAAGGTAATGAAGGCAGCCTGGCTGTGTGGGAGCCCGTCAGCCTTCATCTGCTATTTATAGCACTGTTGTTTACCCCATGTCAGCACAGGCATCTCTGAATTGGAGATGACTAACAGTTTGGGTTGACTTGGTTTAATTAGACTGAATTAATATGGCCACCGTACAGTTGTGTGGGAGGACCGTTAATTAATCATCTAAACTAGATGTTGATGTTTCCAAATGTAAAACACTCTTCCCCCAAATTTGGACTGAATTTATGCACTCCTATGCCTGCCTCTTTTCCCTCAGATTCCCACCAGAAGCCTGGAGCCCACACAAGCTCCCCGAAAGCATCTACTAATGAGCTAAAAGGAGAGGCCCACATTTGAGTTAAAGGTGTCACTTGTGGCATAGGAGAATGAGGAGGCAGCGGCAGGCATTTGACCCAGAGCTGTGTGTGTGTGTGTGTGTGTGTGTGTGTGTGTGTGTGTGTGTGTGTGCGCATGCGTGCATGCATGCTAGGCAATAGCTCCACCACGGAGCTATCACCCCAGCCCTTGCACAGGTTTCTTTATTTTGTTATTAAAATTTAATTTCGACATGGAAGAATGTGAATGAAGCCCCCCCCACACACACACACACACACACTGCCATAAACTGTGTAGTTGAATTTCCCACATTTGTGGAAAATCAGGGGTCGGTCAGCACATTTGGAGTGCATTGGATTAGCCTTCCTCTGGGAAAACCACCTTCGCTATCTTACTATCTCCCCTGCCAGGTAAGTATTTGTGTGTGTGTGTTTTTTTTTACTCCACCAAACTTATCTCACCTCCAAAATCACGCCGATAGTGATGCCTACCCCTTAGGGCTTTCAGAGTTAAATGATATAATCAGTTGAAAGAATTGCCATAATGCCTGCCACGGCCTGAGCAGTAAATGCCAGACGCTATTATTGGAGATAGCAATTGGTATTAGGATAAAGGAAGCTGTTTAGCTGGTTGCTCTAATGAACACATTTAGATGGGCGGATAAAGTAGCCGGGGGTTTTGAAGCTCACCCTTGCACATGTTAGGTAAACATTCTACCACTGAGCTATATCCCCAGTCCTATGTCCTATCTGGTGATCATTTGGCATCAATAATTCTTTATTGTATGGGGGAGGGTGGCTGTTCTGCATACCGTAAGATGGCTAGTGGCATCCCCAACTTATAGCCACCATATCACCTCTTTACAACTGAAACAAAACATCTTCAGACATTGTAGAGGGTCTCGGGCCAGCAGGAGCAGTCCATTTTGACAATCACTGTAGAAAACAATTAGTAGCTGCTTTGAAGAACATGTCAACTTTGTCATTTAAGTCTTCCTGGTTGCCTAGTTAGCTATTTCCTCTCTATAGCTAAATAATACATTACATACCAAAATGTGTTTTAAAATTACTTCTTCCTTTATCATGAATACAATGCTATGAAGAAAAACAGTATCTGTAACGCTTGCATCCATGTACCCCTCAGTACCTGGCACACGACAGAGAAATGGATAGATGGGCATACATTTGAGCATTTTTCAGTGGATGAACAGACAGACGGATGAATGCTGTTCGATTAGATTCAGCCATCACCTTGACACAGACCTGAAATCATCTGGGAACCCCAACAGGAGAACTCATCAGATCAGACTGACCCTTGTCATGAGGTATTTTCTTAACTGCTAGTTGGTGTAAGAGGGTCCAGATCACTTCTGGCAATGTCATGTCTAGGCAGGTGGGTCTGGCCTGTATAAGAAAAATGGCTAAACAAACCAGAGGGAGCAAGCTAGTAAGCAGCATTTCTCCATGGTCTCTATTTCAGTTCTGACTTAGAGGTCCCTGCCTTGAGGTCCTCCCTTGGCTTCCCTCAGTGATAGAAATGTAATATGAAATAAGAAGCCCTTTCCTCCCCAAGTTGCTTTTCAGCTATAGTGTTTATCAAAGCAAAACAAAGGTAACTAGGACAGATGGACACATATTTGAGCACTTTTCAGATGTGTGTGTATGTATGTATGCATGTATGTATGTATGATGTGTGTATATGCATGTATGTGTCTATGTATGTATGTATGATGTGTGTATATGCATGTATGTGTCTATGTACGTGCGTGCATGTATGTCTGCATATGGATGGATGGATGGATGGATGGATGGATGGATGGATGGATACACCTTTGACTATTTTCACTCTGTTAAACCATTGTGGTCAGCAATTGAGTTTTCTCTTTGACTCTACTGTACCCGTGAAAGAGACAAGTCAGGCTACACACCTACTCACAGACACAAAGAAACATGGCAAGCTGGCCCAGCATGGGGAAACGTGGAAAGGACAATAAGGCAGGAGCTCCCAGCCACAGATCTTCGGGGTAAGGAGCCAGACGCTAAATACAGATTGTCTCCAGGAAACTGGGTCAAGGTCCTAGATATGGTCAGAGCAAGAAAGGAATAGGGACTGGGAACATGAAGTGGCCCAGAAAACTCCCACAGTCAGGCAGGTGGGCATCTGGGTGTTCCAGACGATGTGTGATATGATCAAGATGGAATGAAACACGTCATCTGAATTAACCCTGCCAACTTAGCATCATCTATGACAGTTTAGCCAATATTGTCCCGGTTGGAGATAAACAGGGTAAATAAAACATTTCCTTTCCTAATGGCCCATTAATTGAAAGTATTTTCATTACGTGAAGCACAACACAAACACACAACAAAATAACACAGGATTCGTGTCCTTCAACAAACACTCATCAACTGAACGCCACTTTATCAAGTGAACATCACTTGGGCAATCTCCATATGAACCAGAGACTGATGCAACTGTGCCAGGTGATTACGCAGCGAGGTTTCTAGAGCATACAAGTGGGGGTTCTTAAATCCCTAGTTATTGCTACTGAGATACAAATGGGTAAACAAACACAGGTCTCCTGAGTCATGTCATGGACACTCACTGTTTCCTTCCTACCTAAAGCACAGCTTAACTATTCACTAATTTTGTATTATTCAATTAAGACTTATTTCCTTTTTATTTTATGCCCATTATTGGAAAAACTTTTGTAGAAACTATGATGCTATTAAAACATATACCTTCTTAGAATTTTCTTCTGGGGGTGATGTATCAGGCAAGGCTGTGTATATTTTTCCTAAGACACTGAGTGTTTGGAAAGGTGGGAGGGGTGAGGAGAAATGGATGCACACAGATCATGTCTCCCTTTTCACTTTCGCCCGCAATGCTAGACCAGTCTTGAAACTTAAGTCTAGGAGTTCACTTAAGTTCTACTTTTATGCCTGGCTACGACTTTCTATGCCCCTTCTTATTGCTCTGGGCCTGATTAATAGGTTACTATTTTAAAGTCTGTGTTTGTTATTATAAGTGACTTCATGTACTTACAATGAGGCAAGATATGAACAAAAATGAAATAAAACAATAATCAAAACATTTTATATAACCCTATAAAAGAAAGAAAAGAGACATGCTCAGTCTATGTCAAATACTACACGGACAAGAAGCATTGGGAAGCCCACAGCAAGGTTCATTCATTTGTTCGATTCTTTGCTTATTTTAAGTTTGAGAGCTTTTGGATTTGGAGAATTGCTGGAAAAAATAAAACAAACAAAACATAGCACTCAACTAGGAAGTAACCCAGTGGTAGAGCATGTCCCCATCCTCCCCAAAAGCCTAGCTCTGTTCACCATCCCTGAATAGGCAAAGCAAGCACTCTTCCCACCCACCCCCCTATCTTTTTGTTTGTTTGTTTTGGTTTTTTCGAGACAGGGTTTCTCTGTGTAGCCCTGGCTGTCCTGGAACTCACTCTGTAGACCAGGCTGGCCTCGAACTCAGAAATTCGCCTGCCTCTGCCTCCCAAGTGCTGGGATTAAAGCCACCATGCCCGACTGCAAGCACTCTTTAGAAGGTGAATGAGCTCAGCTTTATCATTTAGCAGCTTCCTGGGTACCTGCTCACCTCTGCAGGATTATAATGAGAAGATGCTATGGGAAAAGTTACTGGAAAGCCGGGTGAGGTAGAGTCAAGGACTTTATCATTTATAAACAGGGTCTGAATCCCCCAGGGTATGTTTTATCATTTCTTTGTCAAACATGGAGGGAGACCATCCACTTCCACCCTCCTGAAGGGGATAAATCCAGCAACAGAGCTTCACTCTGCAAGAAAAGCCTTTGGCCAGAGTGCAGCCAATCTTCCATTCATCCTTGCATGGTACGATGCAAACGTTTCATTATTAGGCCTATATCAGCATCAGATGCCAAAATGTAGGTAGAGTCATTGAGATAATCATCTTGTTACTAAAAATATTATCCCTGATGCTCGAGATGACTCACGGGGCTGTGGGACTAGAGACACCGCTCACTGGTTAAGAAGGCAAACTGCTCTTCCAAAGGACAAGAATTCTGTTCCCAGCACTCACATCCGACAACTCACAACCATCCTGTGGTGGTTTGAATATGTATGGCTCGCACAGACTCATGAGACTGAATATTTGGCCCTTATGTGGTGCTATTAGGAGGTGCGGCCTTGTTGAGTAGGTGTGGCCTTGTTGGAGGAAGTGTGTCGCTGGGAGTAAGCTTTGAGTCTCCTATGCTCAAGCTAAGCCAGTGTGACACACTGTTGGGCATTGGGCTATACACAGACAGTCTGGTCTCCAGTCGAGCTGAGATGTTGAACCCAGGAACCTGGTGGTGATAATTCACCTACATGGGTCAGAAGGAGTTCTCTTATGTCTCCTGGAACATGTCGAAATTACCGCTCCCTCAGGCCCCCACAAGAGAAGCATGGTTAGTAGTCATGTAGGCAATGTCCCAAGCTTCTGACCTTCAGGCTAAACTCCTCCCCAGTGACCTAGCAACAGCATACCATAAGAGGGGCTGTTAGGCCCCTCCTTATTCTCTTGCTCTTACTTCTCTTACTCCCCTTACACTCCTCTCTCCTCTCCTCTCCTCTCCTCTCCTCTCCTCTCCTCTCCTCTCCTCTCCTCTCCTCTCCTCTTCTCTCTCTCTCTCTCTCTTTGTCCTTTCCTCTCTCCTCTCTCTTCCTCTCTCCTCTCTCTTCCTCTCTCTTATTCTCTAGCCTTTCTTCTCTCTCTCCTTTTCCCCTCTTCTCTCCTCTTGGCCATGGCTGGTCTCTCTCTCTCTCGCTCTTTTACCTTCTCTCTTTCCCCCTTCCTTTCTATAATAAAGCTCTAAAACCATAGACTGTCTCTGCTCATCCAGGCCCACTGCAGTTGGACGATGGGGTAGGCTTTCTCCTAATGAGCCGTTTCTAATCTCCTGATGGAAGGCTTTCCTATGATCCATCCAAGGCCCGCTGCGCTTACTCTTGCCTGTGTGGGAACCTCTCTCCCTCAGCCTTCTCGCCCATAACCCCAGGGCTACAGAGTGCCTTGGGGTTCCTGGTCGGGGGCTGCCCCTTGTCTACTCCTCTCCCCCATCGAGTGGGGTCAGTGGCTTAGATGCCCACCGGGGGCTGAGTGGAAAGCCTCTGGCAGCCCTCCTGAGTCAGCCTGCCCAGATCATAGGAGGCACTCTGGCCGGACGTGGGCTATCCTCCCTCCCCCCTCTTTCCCCTACTCTTAGTTCCCACAGCACACAGTCTCCTTCTGCTGCCTTCAGATCAAGATGTAGAACTCTCAGCTCCTTCTCCAACAGTATGTCTGCCTGAAGGCTGCTGTGCTTCTCACCGTGATGATAATGGACTGAACCTCTAAAACTGTAAGCCAGCCCCAATTAACTGTTTTCCTAAGAGTTGCCATGGTCATGGTGTCTCTTCACAGCAATAAAATCCAAATTAAGACACACCAGTAACTCCAGCTCCAGGGGATCCAACCCCCTCTTCTGTAACTGTTAGACCTCTGCATTTGCATGCACATACCAATGCAGAGACGCAGAGATATATGTTTAAATTAAACAATTTTAAATTTATTCTTCAAGAAAACATTATCCTTGGGACTGGAAAGATGGCTTGGCAGTTGGGAGCGCCATCTGCTCTTCCAAGTGTCCTGAGTTCAGGTCCCAGCAGCCACATGGTGGCTCACAACCATCCGTAAAAATGAGATCGATCTGATGCTCTATTCTGGTGTCTGGGACAGCTGCAGTGTAGATATATATAATTGATGGATCTTTGGGGGAAAAATGAAGAGAAAACATAATCCCTAATTAACTCTAAATTGTCATGTGTATGCTGATTCCACCTGATAGCCATCCTGTGAAAACTGTAGAGTCTGTTCCAAGGACAAGTACAGAAGGTCAATTTCTAAATATGTTCATGCCCAGATATGCCTACTTGAAAGGAATGTGTATTCCCTGGTGTCTGGCTGAAATCAGTTGAATAAACACAGTTTGGGTTTCTTCCCTCTCCGAGGACATTTGTACAGTGTCATATGTGGCTCTCAAAGGCTCTTTGAGCCACAGAAACAGAAAGTTGAGGTTGGCTGCTACACTCATCATCTTGGCTACCTTACAGTGACTGTGGTGGAGCGGGACAAACAGGCTTAGCCCTGGAAGGAAAAGAGAAAAGTGAGGTTAAGTAGAATTCAACGTGCAATAAAGATGCTGAAACAAGAAGTGTGTCCACAGGGCAGGAATAAATACTCCTAGCTCTTCACTTTGCCCAGCCACAGTCCTGGTTTCTTAACTTCTCCTTTCCTGGAAGTAGCTAGTTAGTCTTAAACGTGATCAATACTAAAATCCTCATCGCAGATCTCTGCTAATTGTCTGATAGGATCCTTCCGAGGTTACACCTGCATTTAAATGAGTTCTTTCTGCAAACTCTGTGCCAAACCAATGCTGTGACTTTTCCCCAGCCACTTCAGTGATTCCTTATAGCTCTGCCTTTCAAAAAAAATACATTTGCTTATTTTTAATTGGGGGGTGGGGAAGGTATATGTAAGCACAGGTGCCTTTAAAGGCCAGATGAAGGCATTAGATCCTTTGGAACAGTTGTGAGCCACCCAACATGGGTGCTGGGAACCTGCCTTAGATCCTCTACCAGAGTCCTCTGGTTTCTAAGCCACGGAGACATGTCTTAAGTCTTCTTTTTCCCTCCATGAATTCAAGAATCAGAAATGTTCATTTTCTCTCACAAGCGCAGTTCCACCTGCGTCGTCTTCCTTCCTTTTGCTCTGCTCGTGTAAGACCTTGATCTTGACATTGCCTATGCTTGGCTCTCCTAGATCTCCAGGTTCACCAATTGTAGTGACCCCTCCAGCAAGCCAACGAACCCAGCTGTCTACTACTATAAAATATCTTTCAGGGAGCATTTCTCAGGACAATGAAATTATTACCCCACTATAAGTGTGCTCTTCTAAGAAGAGACTACCTTCAATGACTCCCGACTGGGCTCCGCGTTAGGGGACTCCCCGGTGACTTCAATGTTTATTCTTCTTTCACGGGGAAGGAAAAAACAATGCTGGCTCTTAGCTCTCACCTTTCTTGCTCTCATCTCTAGAGCTCCTTCTTCCCCTCCCTCCTCCCTCTCTCCACATGGCCATGGCCAGCCTCTTTCTTTTACCTTCTCTCTTTCTCTCTACCGTTATACAATACATNGTTAGGGGACTCCCCGGTGACTTCAATGTTTATTCTTCTTTCACGGGGAAGGAAAAAACAATGCTGGCTCTTAGCTCTCACCTTTCTTGCTCTCATCTCTAGAGCTCCTTCTTCCCCTCCCTCCTCCCTCTCTCCACATGGCCATGGCCAGCCTCTTTCTTTTACCTTCTCTCTTTCTCTCTACCGTTATACAATACATCTCTAAAACCATAAAAAGAAAAAGGAAGAAAAAGAAATGATAATGCTCAACTTCTGACAGGACTCACTGACATTTCAGTAATTTCACACATCTGTGATGTAGCAAAAGGGAATTAAAAAACGCCCTAAAGTATTAAAAATGTGTCAGTATCTATGCTATAAAGTCAAACCAAAAATATCGCTCCATGACTCTTTTCTATTAGTCCATCAGTTATGATTGACAAACACAGTCTATTGCCTAGAAGCTCCAGGGGGCCTTTAATTCAGCTCAGCCCTGGCTTTTTTTTTTTTTTACCCCCCTGAGTATTTAATCTTATCATCCCAGAACCGGACCAGTCAGTACACATTCCACCGGGGTGCTGTCACCAGTTCCAAGGTTAAGAGTGGGCTTTTGTCTCTCCAGCTATTCTATCTGCTGACCCAAAAACAAAAAGCAAATCAAAACAAACAAAACAGGCTATAAATTAAATTCTGAGGTTTTCCTATTACCATTACAGAGCTGAAAGGAACCAAAGCAAATATGTAGAAGATTTCAAAGATAAGGAAACCCCAGAGCTTCCCAAACATAACAATCTTCTCCGACTCTGTCCCTGGGATGGAAACTAAAATGGATTCCTCCTTTTCCATTTTCTCTGTGTGGTGGGATTTTGTTTGTTTGTTTTTATTTTGTTGTGATAAAGTCTCATTCCCTAGCATAGACTAGCCCAGGAACTCTCTTCATAGCTGTATGCCTCCTACCTCAGCCTCCCAAGACTGCTGTTGTATGCCACCGTGCATAGCCTTCTTTTCTTTATAGAGTTGAACCTACTATACTCTTTGCTTCCTTTCTGCTCCTGCCTAAAGGGGAAAAGTGAGCTGGCTCATGCTCTGTACTGTTATTTTCCAACATATTAAATTAAATCAAGGTAGAACAACAGGTGACACTCCCTCTTGTTAAACCAGGGGAGGGAAAGTGGCTGAAGGAATGAATCCATGTTGCTGCACAAAGACAACGACCTGAGTTTGAATCTCAGCACCCTAACAAAAAGCCACGCATGGTTACAGGGACACCTGCGATCCCAGTTTCATGGGAGGTGCACTGGAGCTTCCTGGTGCCAGCCTAGGTCCAGGCTCTGTGAGAGACCATTTCTCAAAAGAATGAGATTCTACAAGATGGAGCAGGACATATGATACCATTTCGCCTTCATATGAGCACAGGTGCACACCCATACACATTTGCATATATACCAAATGTATACACAAACACACACACACACACACACACACACACACACACAGGGGTGAGATAATCATCTCATAGTAGTACTTGATACACACTGGTGTTAATGATTCAGCAATGCTCATATAAACGAGGGCTAGAGAGATGGCTCTGAAGTTGAGCGCTTGCTGTTCTGCGGAGGATCTGAGTTAATTCTCAGTGCTCCCTCAGGCAGATCACAATCCCCTGTAAGAAGATCCGTGACTCCATGGACCCCCACAGCATCTGCACTCACATGTGCACACCCTCCTGGAAGGAGGAGACAGCAGTGAGCAAGCCTTCTCACTCACAACCTTGACTTCTGTACACTCTTGGCCAACTCCTTTCAACTTCATCTAAAACTGCGGAGTTGGCCCCACAAAAAACCAAAAGTCTCTAGGTATGCCTAGGCCAAATACACTCCTGAGAGTTTCAATTGCTAAGAGCACCATGGCATCCACAGGCATTGC
Source organism: Mus minutoides (assembly GCA_902729485.2). Lineage (NCBI taxonomy): Eukaryota > Metazoa > Chordata > Mammalia > Rodentia > Muridae > Mus > Mus minutoides. The sequence goes on from LR750170.1 coordinate 226,573, forward strand.
CCCAAGAGCATCAGAGAAATGCAAAGAGGTGACTCTAGTCTCTAGTCTGCAAGAATTTTATTGAGTATTTTTGCATCAATATTCATAAGGGAAATTGGCCTGAAGTTCTCTTTCTTTGTTGGATCTTTGTGTGGTTTTGGTATCAGTGTGACAGTGGCTTCATAGAGTGAATTGTGTAGTGTTTCTTATGTTTCTGTTTTGTGGAATAGTTTGAAGAGTATTGGTTTTAGGTCTTCTTTGAAGGTCTGATAGAACTCTGGACTAAGCCCATCTTGTGCTTTTTTTGGTTGGGAGAATTTTAATGACTGCTTCTATTTCTTCAGGGGTTGTGGGACTGTTTACATGGTTTATCTGATCCTGATTTAACTTTGGTACCTGGTAAATTGTCGATTTCATCCAGGTTTTCCAGTTTTGTTGAGTATAGGCTTTTTTTTTTTTTTTTTTTTTTTTT
>LR750170.1:342601-461215 GCA_902729485.2 Mus minutoides
CAGACAACTAGGAGCCCAGGAATAATCACAACAGACCCAACTAGTTTGAAATCCATTCTTTCTTTCAACAGCCTGTTTTCATTATTATGTAGGATCTGGGGAGGGGAAAACCGCTTTCAAAACATTAACAAGAACACGCTTCAGTAACAACGTGCACCTGATAGCGTGTGCCAGGCCCTTCTCTTATGCAACAAAAGGGAGAGGGGAGAATGCAGAGATGTTTGTTACATGTGCCCAAGTCTCAGCAAGTGGTGTTAGCTGGATTTGAACCCAGGATTCTGGCCTCAGTCCAATATTGCCATGCCCACAATGGGAATATTACTAGTTTCTGATATTACTAGATTCATATTAGGTGACATTTACAGCTGTTCATTTAGAAAACTATGAAAAAAAATGTGACATGCAAATGTTGGTTTCATTTTTGCTGACAGATAAAATCTAATCTTTAGTGAATTCCTTGATGTAATTTCCCTGGCAATTAGGTAATACGAAAGAATGGAGTTTGTTAATCAGTAAATGCATTTTACTGAATGTTAAGTAATAAATAAGTGAATAGATTCATGAAAATTAAATGTTAAAAATGATGAGTCCAGCTTTTCATATCCTATTCATATGCTAATTTTCCAGAATGCAAAGTTTACATACACTGTGGCTGCAGAGGAATGAAATAACATGCCTGCCAGAGACAATCAGAAATATGAAAAACTTGGGGACTCTTGTTCTCAGCAACAACAAACTCCAAGATATCCCAGGCTGCATGGAAGAAATGACGAATCTGAGGTAAGAGGGTGAGATAGAGCACAGCCATACTTACTCCTGGGAGTAAAACAGACTCTGAGCAATACATCTGGGTTGTGATTCACATGACTCTGTGTGTGTGTGTGTGTGTGTGTCTGTGTGTGTGCATTTAAAACTTACTTTTGGTATGGATGTCTTGTCTGTGTACTAGTTGTGTGTCTGATGTCCCGGAAGGCATAAGAGGGCATTAGATCTCCTAGAACTAGACGCAGAGGCTTGGGCTGCCATGTGGGTTCTGGGATTAGAACCTGGGTCCTGTAGAAAAGTAGTCAGTGCTCTTAACCATTGAGCTATTTCTTCAGCTCAAAAAAAATTTTTTTAAAAACATTATTTTCCAATGTTGGAATTTAATAATTTCATGAATGTGATTCATGTAACAGGAATCTAGCTTATTCAAGAATTCTTGAAACTAAAACAATACTGGGATTTATGAATTTAAAGAAATGTCTTTTGTTGGTGACAATATTACAATACATCTCTTTCTACTGCTCATAAACATCTTTTGCAATACAAAAACAAACAAAAAAAGTTATCGTTTCCTTTTTCATATCTACATGTAGGCACAGGTAATTTATACAGCCCGTGGAAAGCAGACCTTTTTTGGGGGCTACTTAGTAGAACTCCAATAAAATTCTCTCTAAAATGTAATTTTCTTGATGGAGTGAATACCTGAACTTAAAACTTCCACAAAATCAATCATGCATGCACTGACTTACCTAGCAACTTTTAGCTTTGTACTTGATGGTGACGGCACAGATCCATGACAATACATAAAAACTGTATTTGTTGCATGAATCACACACTTATGATATAGCTTGCTCACATTAAACATGTTACGAGTTGTCTTTGTAAGCTTTTTTTAGGGGGAAAATACTGTTTCTTCTAGCACAGAAACTTATAGATTCTTAGATTTATGAGATCCCAGCAAGGTAATCTGTTATCAAAAATGGTTAAAATTACTATTAAAAAGTACTAATTCAATATGCTGTCATTTGATCTTTCTCCAGGGAAATATATGTACATGCACTTCTATGGCACCTATAAAAACACTGTTTTCTGGTGAACTGCTAGGTTTGTCAACTTCCGAGACAACCCACTAAGACTGGAGGTGACGCTTCCTCCCAGTGACAACACAGATGGAGAGGAAGAGCAGGAGTTATTCGGGCTGCAGTTTATGCACGCATACATACAAGAGTCACGGAGAACAGGTATGAGGTTTGAAGAACCAGATGAAATATTTTTGAAGAAAATGTGTACACAACTAAGAGCTATCTTGTCATGCTTTTATGGGCTTCTCATCCTACGCTGCTTCTATCAAACGGTGGTCATTCTGGTCAACACTGAATGAGGGGAAAAGGAATTTTGATTCTGTTTGCTTGTGCACGGACTCATTACATACTTGTAAGGCCTAAATGTGATGGCTTAGTTTTATTATCTAATTTTCATTTTAACCTAAATCGCTTTCCTGCTGGCATGGGTACATGCCTTTAATTCCAGCACCTGGAAGTTAGAGGTGGGCGGATCTGTGTGTCCCACGTGCTGGGATTGAAGGCAAGTACCACCACTGCCCCGCTACTGCTTATTTTTATAAGTTATTTATTTATATATATTTATAATAGTTATTTATACATTAAAAAGGAGGCTGATAAAAGACAGAAGGTAATTAATTTTAGAAGTTATATGTAACTTTCAAATTTGATTTATGTTTACAAACATTATTTGGAAGTTTGTTTTTCAACAAAGACCTAAAGTAAAAAATTACTTTTCCCTTAAAAATCATTTCTTCAGTTTTGGTGTCAAGAACAGACTCTGAGACTACAAACATAGGTATGCTTTTAGAACTTCAAAGGTGATGTCATTTGCCAATACTTAAATTTCTAACTTTGTCTGTGCTCAAGAAAATTACAATTATTCTTTCTAGACCTGTATTGGAAAAAAAAAAAAGCCTCAGCCGGGCAGTGGTGGCACATACCTTTAATCCCAGCACTTGGGAGGTAGAGGCAGGATTTCTGAGTTCGAGGCCAGCCTGGTCTACAGAGTGAGTTCCAGGACAGCCAGGGCTATACAGAGAAACCCTGTCTTGGGGTAGGGGTGGGAGTGGGAATAAAAAGTCTCATACTCAGATTGATCCTTGTTATAAACTTATACTGTTTATTATAACTGGAGCTCAAAAAATGAAAAAAAAATCAAATAAAACCTTTACCAGATTAATTCAGAGTTCACACTGTAATTATATACTGGTGTTATATCTTTCAGAAGACCAAGTCAACTGTCTGACTCAAATGCCCAGCTCTATACGTTCTGATGGATAAAGTAATTTAAAGAGCCCTGCTGAAAAGGAATACTTTGACAACTTGGTGAATATTTTTGTGAATATCAAAATATAATTTAACAATAATTTAAATTTTTTTGTTTGTGGAAGACAGACATCACGTTCATGTTTCCTTTTATTGATGATTTTTTCCCTGTGATGACAGATGAGCTGGTACAGCAGTTAATAATACATTTTCCAGAGACACCAATGGGTCCGTATAGTACTGTAAGGCAGGACTGAAGCCTTTCTGCTGTAAATACTGGAGTCTGCCTTGGTCAATCAGCAGTTTGCAAAGATGTCCTATTTTCTTCTTTTCTTCAACAGTAAGAATCCTACAGTGAATAAACACACAAAAAATTTAAAGGTTTATAAAAGTTCATAACAAGTTTGCCACTGCCATTTACAAAGCTGCTACCTAGCCAACAGTATGCACTAGGTGCCATGTCTGATGCTTCTAAGACTTTCCTTTTCTTTTTTTTCAAAGATTTATTTATTTATATGAGTACATTGTAGGTGTCTTCAGACACACCAGAAGAGGGCATCAGATCCCATTACAGATGGCTATGAGCCACCATGTGGTTGCTGGGAATTGAACTCAGGACCTTAGGATGAGCAGTCAGTGCTCTTGACCACTGAGCCATCTCTCCAGCTCCCTCTAAGATTTTTCTTTTTTCTTTCTTTCTTTCTTTTTTTTTTTTTGAGACAGGGTTTCTCTGTGTAGTCCTGGCTGTCCTGGAACTCACTTTGTAGACCAGGCTGGCCTCGAACTCAGAAATCCGCCTGCCTCTGCCTCCCAAGTGCTGGGATTAAAGGCATGCGCCACCACCGCCCGGCAAGACTTTTCTTTATGATCACAATTAAAATGTTTTAGTTTATTCTAAAATTAGAATGTAAGCTATATTTTCTAAATTTTTGGTAACAGTCAACTGAGAAAAAAAAAAAAAATCCTTCTCCTTCAGTTTCACTTCCTATACTTGATCTCAGCCAAAAGGCTAAGAAACAACCATTCGGTTTTATCTGCTCTGGTTTTTCCTGCACAAGGTCAATCAGTATGAAAATATTCAATGGAAAATTCGAAAATGAACCATTAGTAGTGGCCCTCTGAGTAGCATGGTGAATCATGGGCCACCCACTCCTTCCTCTCCTGGGAATGAACCTGTGCCTCACACATGAGCATCCCTAGCATAGCCACACTGTGGTACCCACTTGCTAGATGTTGTGCAGCCATCTTGATTACTAGATGGAGAGTAGGTAAGTGCAATGCTAGTGTGTAGGGTTCTGTCTTATCTACGGTTCTAGGCATCTGTGGGAGGCCCTGTAGCATCACCCACAGGAGGACTAGTTTATGGTGATAAAGTGTCTTCCCTGTAGCATGGTGTTTGCAGCTGTTGTCACTTACCCAGGCAAATTGTCAGTGCCGCCATCTGTGAGTCTGTCTCCTCCATCATCATGCTCTTCATTCTCATCTGTGAGTCTGTCTCCTCCATCATCATGCTCTTCATTCTCATCCCTTTGAGCATCTTTTCTCTCTGGAATAGCATCCGAGGCTTCCAAAGATGTCCTCATCCCACACGTTGCCCAACTACTCATTCTCTGGAAGTAGTAGAACTCCACCGCCCCAAGTCCAAGAGCCTTGAAATACTCTTTGCCCACATAATGTCTCCAGTCACACCTGTGGTGACAACAGAGCGCAATCACAATGCCAGCCACAGGGGTCCGTGTCTCTGGGGCATCTTTTTCATTTCCTTCCTTGGCCAAAGTGTTATTTTCTTTTTCTGTTTTATCATTCTTTATGCGTTTGGCTAAAGGTTCTTCATCCTTTTCCTCAAAACTGGCAGCGTAGGTTTCAACCAAACATCGTAATGCAAGATCTGCAAACACAATCATACGCCCCCCACAAACTTCATCATGTTTAAGGTTCAGTAAGCAGTATGGCTAATGCAAAACATTCTTAACACACAAACCAGCAAAAAGCTACTTAGCTACATATTGTAACAATTCTATTAGCTATTATACATTTTTCTCAAATTTTCCATCTTAATTTTTCTAGTGATTTATTTGCCCAATAAAATTATTTTAATAAAAGCAATAAAATTAAAGCAAGCATAAGTCTTATGATTTGAAAATTTTCTTTTCAACTATTTGCATTGTCTTGCATTTCTCCTATTCTAGCTACAGTTATGAGCTTAAGAGACCCCAAAGACAGAAATGAAGGAAGGTAATTTCACTTAGAATACTGACCCAGGCTTGAGAGGGTAGTTTTTTGGTTTGTTACTGTTTTGTTTTGAGATAGATTCTGTCTAACTGATGCTGATCTCGAATTCCTGATACTTCTGCTTGCATCTCCTGGTGTTGGGGTTACAGATGTGTGCCAGCACATCTGTCTAAGATGCTAATCTCGAAATGTAGGCTGGTCACAACAAATAGTGATGAATTGAAAAGTTGAGAAAGGGAGATTCCAATGTGGAAAACAGGCTGAATAGCTTTCCTGAACATCAGCATTTGTTCAGCAAATTGTTTGCTAAATACCTAGCATATACAAAACACCGAGGATGCAAGCACTACAACTGCCATACCAGGGGCTCAAGAGATGGCTGGTGGGTAAAATCACTTGCAGCTCTTGCAGAACAGCCAGGTTTGGTTCCCAGCACACTCAGGGTGGCTTAAAACTGTCTAGGGGTTCTAGTTCCAGGGGATCCAGCACCCAATTCTGGCCTCTGTGAGCACCAGATATGCATGCATCGCACTTCCATGCAAGCAGATAAAACACCCATACACATAAAATAAAGATAAATATATATCTTAAAAACAAAATAAGGATGAGCAGACACTGGACCAGTTCTTCCAAATGGGTGACATGGAATTCTAGGAGTGGCTGGAGCAATATGGCATTTAGGAAAATAAACATGGTCTACACCGATCAACATTAAACCCAGAGGCAGAGGGAATGAGTTTCAAGGGGAAAGAAGCTAGTCATGGATTAATACTTCAAACACAGGGAACCGAAAATGATGGAAAAAATGGAAGGCAGGGTACCGATAAGGGGGAAGTACTAAGAAGGATGCTGACGCTCACGAAGAGAAGGTAACTTTAGCACAGAGTGAAAGGAGACCTACACAGAGCACACAGAGCGTATGGGATATGGGAAGCAGCCACTGTAGAGTTACGGTTTTGAGAGGCATGGGTGAGAGGGAAGAGCCACAAGTGTGTGCTTCCTTCCCACCCCAGGGCAAAACTGGTTTACTTTGACACGCTTTTATGTAAGTTAAATGAGAACATAAACAGCCCCAGGGTGGCGGGGTCATGCAGGTGACAGCTCCCCTTGTAAGCTTAGAGGTTACTCTATGTCCTGCTCCCTTACCTGTTGCGACCCCACACAGATGCTTCCCAATTCCTACCACGGGCAGTCTTCCTTCTCTTAGCAAAGGAATCCTGTCTGAGAGAAAAGGAGGTAATAGGTTAGTTTGCTCAGGATACAAAGTATTAATGTGTCCTTCCAAAAGGAGGGTTTCTAGAATCTTTGAATTTTCGGGATGAAAGCTAAGAAAACAAGCAATTCCACACACTCCAATATGCAGTCTAAGATGTCTGTGTTAGGGATCACATGGAAAGTATTCAGCTAAACAAACAAATCTCCCGTTCTCATTATGTAATAGTTGCTGGCCTGGAATTCACTATGTAGTCTGGGTGATCCTCCTGCCTCAGCTTCCCAAGTGCTGGAATTACAAGAGTACATACCATACCTGGCTTCAGTTAAGTGATAGAAAATACAATGATTTATAGACAAATACTTGGTTGCTTCTCAAGATTAGATTAGCATTAGTTCTTCCTGAAGCACAGGTCTGTGAGGAGAGATCTAAGCAGCCCCCAGTGTCTGACATGTCTGCTGTTGTAGAGCAATGGAAAGTTACACCACTTACTCAAACACAAGTGCTGGATATCAATTTGAAGTCTTTCAAACACTGAGTCCTTTTTTCTGTGTTTACCATCTACCTGTATAAATAGAATGTTACTGAATCAGCATTCAGTTAATGTTAAAAAAGCTTTATGAAAATGTTTCTATTTGTTTTCAAAATTCAGAGCAAATACACTTAATTTTTACAGTTCAAAGGAGAATGAATAAAAAAGTAAAGTTTTAGTATTTTGGATGAAAACTCAAAAATAACACCACCATCTTTAGACCAGAAATTGTATTGATTATTACTAATTACATTACACCTTATGTCTTTTAACAATACTTCCCAGCCCATTCACAAAGGCCTCAAGGTCCACAGATGTTGAGTACAGTTACTTGTCACCTCTGGTTCTCCCGTGGCTCACTCTTCTTACTCTTAAAACACAACCGAGTTAACCAGTATCTGCACGTGCCTGTGAATCCAGGCGCAGACCTCTGTAACAGCCATCAGATGCATTAACCCCTTCTCCACCACCCCATCTTGTTCTACTTCTTGGCAGTGCTAAGGATTGAAGCCAGGACCTTATACATACCATGCAAGCAACTGACCACAGAGCTACAGCCACAGCCCCATCTTAAAAGTTTCTGAAGCCGGGCGTGGTGGCGCACGCCTTTAATCCCAGCACTCGGGAGGCAGAGGCAGAGGCAGGCGGATTTCTGAGTTTGAGGCCAGTCTGGTCTACAAAGTGAGTTCCAGGACAGCCAGGGCTATAGTTTCTGTTTTCTTTTATGATTCTAGCACTTGAACCCAGGGCCTCATAAATAGTAAGCAAAATAGGTACCTCTAAGCTACAGCCCCAAGACCTCAGAAACACGTGACAGGAATACCCAATGTCTGATTAAGTCAGAAACCACCCAAGACTGATGCTCTCTTAAAATCAGCAAGTCTTATGACTTCCAACATTTGAACTTTTTTTTTTTTTTCTTTTTTTTTTTTCGAGACAGAGTTTCTCTGTATAGCCCTGGCTGTCCTGGAACTCACTCTGTAGACCAGGCTGGCCTCGAACTCAGAAATCCGCCTGCCTCAGCCTCCTGAGTGCATTTGAACTTTTTCATTCTCTTCTATATTCCACTGAATGACCCTCACTCTCCAGGACATTTCTTACTTGTATTATTGAATAAATATTTTCACATTTTCCTTTATTTATTCATTATATGGTGTTTTTTTTTTTTGTTTGTTTGTTTGTTTTTGGTTTTTCGAGACAGGTTTCTCTGTATAACCCTGGCTGTCCTGGAACTCACTTTGTAGACCAGGTTGGCCTCGAACTCAGAAATATGCCTGCCTCTGCCTCCCGAGTGCTGGGATTAAAGGCATGCCCAGCTTATATGTAAGTACACTGTAGCTGTCTTCAGGCACACCAGAAGAGGGCATCAAATCTCATTACAGATGGTTGTGAGCCACTAATATGGTTGCTAGAAATTGAACTCAGGACCTTCAGAAGAGCAGTCAGTGTGCTTAACCACTGAGCCAACACTCCAGGCCCCCCCTTTTTAGATTTTTATATTTTCAATCTTTCTATATTTAGTCTAAATCTCTTTTGAAATAGTTTTACAGTATTGCTAGGATAGCTTCTAAAAAGCATTTTGTATGTGTGTGCATGTATGTATGTGTGCATGTATGTATGTGTGCATGTATGCGCGCACTCGCACGTGCGCCATCTGTGTGCAGCATCTGAGGAGGTCAGAAGATAAGTATTGGATCTCTTAGAGCTAGAACTGTAGGAAGTTGTGAGCTACCTAATTTCCATCACACAGAAACCTTTTGTACTTGTATGGAAGCTTCGCCTGTCAGTAAAAGGCTGTTGGCCTATGAGCTCAGGCAGGAAACAGGGAGGAGGATGTCCTGGGATAGAGACAATTCTGGGTCTAGAGATAGGCATGGGCAGGGGATTTGCCCAGGAACTCTGGAGGTGACAGTTGCATAAACCTGAGGAGAGGTAACTAACTTTGTAGCATTATTTAGACTAGTTTAAATGGGTTAAATAAGTTACAAATAGTCAGGGAGCAGAGCCAAAGCTAATGGCTTAGGCAATTATTTCAGGAACTGTGAGCAGGAGGAAAAGCCTGCACACTTCCATAGAAACACTTCCTTTTGTTATTTCAGGCTTTGGTTACATTTCCCAAAATGCTTCTGACACCCCATCTAGCAAGTGCTAATTGATCTTTCAGGCCCTATCACGGGCACCACACTTTCTGCTCGGTCATTCTCCATTGCTTCCCTGTAATAAACTCTAGCATGCCACACTCTGCAGAACTGCCCCCCACTTCAACACTTTACTTACATACTTTCCTACCTCTCTTTTCTAAGCACATTTAAGAGCACAGCTGCCTGATCAGTATCTATCTGTATATACAGTGCTTATCATGCTGTCCGAGAAAATGCTCAAGTATTTAATGAAGAAAGAGTCTGTCAGCAGTGGCAAATACAACGTTAAAACGTGGCTGTGGCTTAACTTCTAGCAGAAGCTTGGTTCTTTCTGTTCACAGATTTTCTTGTCTCTGCAAACAATTTTATAAATTCAAAAATCTGAAAAACTTACCTTCAGTTTAACCAGGACAATTAGAACCAAACAAATAATAGCAAAAAATTATAATCAAATAAATAAAAACTGAATTCATTTTAAGAGACATGCTCCTATCATTTTCTTTTTTTCCTACAGAAGAAAAATGTGTTTGGTTATTAATATGCTACAGCAGATTTATTTACCTTGAATCTTGTGGTCACTTTTTCTACCAGGATGAAGTGAACGTTTTCAGCATCTTTTAAAGCAATATCAACCCAGTGAGATAATTTCCCCTTTCCTGCTCCAAACTCAACAAAGCATCTTCTTGGACCAAGTAACTTTAACTGTTCAATGTTACCTAAAATAGAAGCCTGCAGACTCCATAGGGTTATTTTATAAACCAGAGCACAGGAATGCAACTCAATAGGCAAACAGCAAGGTAATCTCTATCCAAGGCAGAGGGCTGACTGATAATTTCTGAATGGCTAAGAAAATTCTCCCTTTGCTTGCTTTCAGATAATACTCTGCACTCAGAGTCATAACCATGCCCACATTTTTATTTTATGTTCACTTATAATTTTGAACAAAAGTATTTTGTTCACTAACAGAAACTAAATAATTACACTCAGAACCAAATGCTAGCTTTTTTTTAATTGTTTTTTTCAAGATAAATTTTCTTTTTGTAACTAACCCAGGCTGTCCTAGAACTCACTCTGAGACCAGGATAGCTCAAACTCATATCTGCTTATCTCTGTCTACCGACTTCTGTATTAAAGGCATGTGCAACCACACCTAACTAGAATGTTAGCTTGCCTTTTTTTTTTAAAGAATCAATCAATCATTAATTCATTAATTTATATGAGTACGCTGTAGTTGTCTTCAGAAACACCAGAAGAGGGCATCAGATCTGTTTATAGATGGTTGTGAGCCACCATGTGTTTGCTGGGATTTGAACTCAGGACTTCTGGCAGAGCAGTCAGTGCTCTCAACTGCTGAGCCATCTCTCCAGCCCAGAATGTTAGCTTTTAAAAAGTTACTTTTATTTATTGTTGAGCATACATACTTGTGTATGCATGTAGAAGTCAGAGGCCACTTTGTAAGACTCAGATGACTAAACTCAGGTCCTCAGGCTTGGCAGCAAGTGCCTTTATCTGATGAGTGATCTCATTAGCCTGGAATGTTAGCACTAAACTATGAAGAAACGTTTAGTGAGTGTGTCTAAACATACCTGCTGTTTCAGGTGTTTGACTGCACAATCGCCATTTCTTGGGTCATTAAGGGCATCATGTAATGCTGGATGGGACATAATGTGATCTTCATGTGTACAATTCAAGCCTTTGTCCAAAAGAAACATGACAGATAGCTTAAGCAGTGAAACATGAACTGAGACTCCGAACAACAGAATGGAAGGGGACTCATAAGCCACCTAGTGCTTTTCATATAGTTAAATCTGCAACTTTAGGCAGACCTACCTTCACTTGCTTTTCTCAATTTCTTAATTAAGTTTTCCAACTGCTCTTCAGATAGAGAAGAAAATGGAACCTATATACAAATACAGAAATAAAACTAAATAATGTAGTCACAACATGCCATAAAGTACTATGGCAGAGACTGAATAGAAGCTTAAGAGCTGGGCAGATGCCTTGGCAGTTTAGGTGCTTCTTCCTGGCAAAGCTTTGCTTCTAGACCCTTTCAGAACTGCCCAACTGTGAAGGCACTCCTCCATCTCTGCCCTGATACTTTAACCTCACTGCTCCCTCAGGGTCTGGGCTTAGGTCACAACAGAGCCATGCTGCAGTTATGGGACATAAGCTTGTCTTAGAACTAATCATCACTAACAATGTACTTCTATAGGAAAATACATCCTAAAGTCAAAACAACAGATCTTTCTAAACAAATTGGATCATGGTCTGTACAAGGAAACTTATAAATACTACTTGGAGTTAAGTATTAAATAATACACTTACTAATTGCTCAGGAATTTCTGTTTCATCCTTTAATCCTGCATTTATATCTTGAATAAAGAAATCCTGACAAAACCAAAACCATAACATAGTATCAATATGATGCTGAAAACAATTAGTCTGAAGAACTGCTCCCTTCTCTCACCCTCCCACACCATCACCCTCTGCCATACTCACTTACCACCAAATATTAATTCACAGCCTCAACCACAGTGACTGGGTTGCTGACTGGCCTCTTTTGTTGGTGGATGACTGAGTCTGGTCAAAACCATCTGGAACCTTTTTACCCATCTAGAATGAGATCTGATGCCCTCTTCTGGTATGCATGAAGACAGTGTACTCATATATACTCATACATATAAAATGAATAAATCTTTAAAAAAGATAAATCTAGCGGGGCAGTGGTGGTGCACGCTTTTAGTCCCAGCACTTGGGAGGCAGAGGCAGGCGGATTTCTGAGTTCGAGGCCAGCCTGCTCTATAGAGTAAGTTCCAGGATAGCCAAGGCTATACATAGAAACCCTGTCTCAAAAAACCAAAAATAAATAAATGTATAAATAAACAAATCTAAATGTTTAGCTCTTGCTTAGATGGAGACTGTATAAGACTTATATGGAGTGGTGCCAGCTCAAATTCACTCTCTCTATACTGAGTCTGAATCTCAGAGATGCCCAGTAGTTACTCTTTACAACCTTAATTCTAAATTTTTATCTCTGACTGAAAATCTTTTGCTGCACCATCACCCCTCTCCATCCAGGTATGAAGATGGGTGTGTTGGCACGTCATATACATATCATCGTAGCATTTGGAAAGCAAAGCATAAGAAACATTTGAGCTGTGTTGAAGACCAGCCTAAGTATTACAGGACAGTCTACTATCTCAAAAGCAAACAAACAAAAATAAATGAAATAATGATTCTGGGCTGGTCAAGGTGGCAGTAGTACTCTGGAAGTTAGTCTTAGTACTATGGAAGCTAAGGGAAGAGGGCCTCAAGTTTGGGGCTAGCCTGGGCTACACAGTGAAAACCTGCCTCCTATCTAACCAAGCCAATAGATAAAACACAAGTACAGAAAAGAAAAGAGGAGGGAAGAAAAGTACAGCTATCAAATGAGTATAGTACATTTGCCAAATTCAATCTGCATCTTATAATACTGCTTATACACAAACATCACATATGCATTTCAGATACTTACAGGCTTAGGCTTCTCTCTTGCATTACATTTTTTCAAATGTTTTCCTAGTTGATCTTCATATACTGTGCTAAATTTAAAGAGAAAATTTAAGAGTTAGAAAAATCTTAAATGAACCTTGTGAAACTTACCACTTCAAGTACATCACACACACACACACACACACACACACACACACACACACACACGAATGCACTCACGCACGTCAAATGACAACCCCCACTTATTTGACCTTTATACTTACTGTTTTGGATCTAAAGGACACAAGATTCTTTTCCGAGTATTTTCTTCCTAATAAATTAAAAGGGATACATTTATTTAAATGTCAAGTCTATTACATTCAGATGTTAAGATATTCCCACAGTGTATTCCTCTTTCTAAAATAAGGTAAGAACACTTTAAAAGGCTATAATGAAAAATAAGCAAGCTTAGGTCATAACGAGAATCTTCATTGTAGCCTGCCTTTATATATAAATGAACAATGAACAATGAACTGTTTGGGCTTGCTAATGTAATTTTGCATCAGAGATAACACCTCTTAAAAATGGGTACAATTATTGTATGCACCATTAAGAAAAGATGTTAATCATGTACGTTGGATTAACTAATAACGATATTCATCATGTACAAAAATGATCTTTTGAAATGCATATATACTGGGTATAAGTGGCTAAATTGAGCTGACTAAAATACTCATTACTTGAATACTTACTCTTTTTGAAAAATGTTGCCCATTTAAATTGATTTTAAAATGCGTATTTATCTAAAGTTGTTCTAAATTGGGGAAATGCTGGATATGGTGGAGCATGCTTTGAATATTAGCACTCCAGAGGAAAGACAGTCAGAAGGCCAGCCAGGGTGACCCTGAGACCCTCTCTCAATAAATACAGAATAGAATACAGGATAAAATATGCCAGGAACAAGGAGGCATAGCTTTGACAATTTAGAATGGGTCATAGTCATTGGCTTTGCCACTTTTCTAAATGCTAGTTACACTCTTTTAAGTTATATGCATTTAATTACAGGCACTGGGAGAAAAGCAAGGAAAACAGTGCTGGCAGTGACCCTGCGAACCCATATGCAACATGATGGCCCAATTAGTAAGTCCAGAGGCCAGTGGTTAGGTGTGATTCTCAGCTCTATTAGCTGCCAACTCTATAATCCTGACAGCTTCATGTGAACAGCTGTACAGACTTTCTATATTAAGTGTAGACTTACTATATTACTATTAAATAGAATAATAGTATAACTTGCTTCCTAATGTTTGTGAAAATTGATTTTTTTTTTCCTTTGTTTTTTCCAGACAGGGTTTCTCTGTATCGCCCTGGCTGTCCTGGAACTCACTTTGTAGACCAGAATTACGCCTGCCTCTGCCTCCCGAGTGCTGGGATTAGAGGTGTACACCACCACGCCTGGCAAAAATGGATTTTTAAAAGCAAAATAACAACATTTACTCCTAATTTTTTTCAATTGTTTATTTCAATTTATTTCAGAATGTTCATGAAAATATGCACACTGAATTTTGGGGAAAGTTAAGAAATTTTCAGTATTAAAAAACAACATTATTTCATGTATAGATTTTAAAATTAAATTCCAGTGTGATTCTTTGATAGAGACCAGCTACTTGGGAGGTTGAGGCAGGAGAATTCCTGGGATCAGACGTTCAAGACCAACATGAGCAATTTAGTAAGATCACCATCTCAAAACAGGAAATTGTCTTTCAAGGGAAATAGTACTCTATTCTAACTTTCAAAGCATAATCACAGAAAACACATACACACAAATTTTTAAAATCTATTGTTTGAGTTTTGAAACAGTGTATAACAGGTTAGTAAGATGTTTTCTTTTTTGGTGTAGAAGATGAGGAGGCTTCCTGTAACTTGTAGATTAGTAATTTGCCTGTTCTTTATCCATTAGAAGCCACTAATACTTTTGCACTTAGAACCAAAATGTCTTATGACATTACTGTCTGTTGAGGGACAAAAAATACCAAACTAAAATAAAAGAACTTTGAGGTTCGTTATTTTACGTTATTTTTTTTCCTTCTTCGTTCCAGAATAACAATTACTAATTCATAAGGTGTTTTCCTGGAGAGCTAAGTCTAAACAACCACAAAAATTGTTTCTAAGTTTCTTCCCCATGCATTCACAAGTGGTTATCGTTGAGAAACGATAATTATAACTAGAACCTGGTTAGTTAAACCTAGTGATCTTTTTCAGGCGCTCCTTTATAAAAGTAATCATTTCCCCTGCGGATGGGGGACTAGCAGAAGGATGAGTAGAAAGAAAGGTCCCTGAGACAGCACAGAGGGCGCTTTTCTCAGTGCGAGAAAGCAATGCTCCTCGGGGGCTCGTCGTGGCTCCGAGCGGTGGGCAGAACTGCATTTACTTAAATCCGTGGGACGGAAGCAAAGGACCCTGTCAAAGGGGGCGAGGATGGGGTGCAGCGCCCACAGACCCCGGACTCTCAGGGAGGGAGGGCGACAGCGGACCTCCGCGGAGCCAGCGTGTTCGCCACAGAACCTTTTCCCCGCGGCCGCCACCATCCTGCAGAAGCGCTTCTTCTTCTCCACGAAGTAGCTGCATCTGCCGTCGGTGGAAAACCCGATCGCGGGCGAGGTCGCCGCCGGAGCCTCCATAACGCTGGGTCCTTTGGGAAAGCCTGGCTCAGCCCGAAGTCGTCAGTTCCCTTCGGTCCCACGTCCCTTAACAAACGTGGCCTCCCGAGGGGGGTGGACCCACGGAAATGACGCATCACCCCCGAACCGGAAGGAGGTGACGGTGGCTGGCGAGGTCCAAAGCTCCTTCGTTCCCTGTGTTTATCGTTTCCCTCCTCCTCCTCCTCCGCGGGAGCTGAGCGCCAAACTCAAAACTCGTCGGGACCGGCCCTTCTTTGCAGCCGGGACCGAGGGCCGGGCCTACTGGGCTTCTTCACCCTCCTGTCGGGGGCAGCGGTCCGACATGAGTCAAGTTCTGTTCCAGCAGCTTGTTCCCTTGCTAGTGAAATGCAAAGACTGCGAGGAGAGGTGAGCTCCCGGTGCCGGCGGGTGGCGGTTGGGGTCGCGCCAATGGGGAAGATGGCGGCTGGGTTCCGTGGGGATCGATCGGTCCGCAGGTGTCGGACTGTCACACCGGGAATCGGGCAGGGACCCTGCGGGGACCTAAGGGGTACCTTTGTTTGTTCCCGGGCCGGCCGTTGCGGAGGGGACGCGAGGAAAGGGAATGAGGAAATGGGAAGCCGACTCCCTCACGCCCGTGTCCCGGCTCTGAGCGGGACTGAGCCCAGCCTGTCCTTTCTGGGTGGGAGCCCCGATTCTCCCGGTCATTTCCACAAAGCTTCAGGGTGACTTCAGGGAGCTGTCCGCACTAGGATTCAGGTCGCCCAGCCCTTCACTCATGCTCTCCTTTGAAGAGTGAAGTTTTAGAACTTCAACTAAAAACAAAACAAAACATTCAGTGACATACTTCGGTTCATCCGCACGTCAGTTTCAATCATTTAACCAACTCCCAGTACTGGAAAAATCGGGAATTCTGTACATTCAAAACATAAGTCAACCCGTAAAGCACTTCATCGGACCCTGGGGGTACCTTGATCTTCACAGAGTTTACACTAGGGTATCTTATCGCACAGATTTAAATGCAAACTTGCAACATTAACCACAGGCGATGCTATTACGGCTCAAATAGATTTGATTAGAAGTTGTATCTGATTTTTCCTTCTTTTACTAATAACTTTTTAGTTGTTATTTAGTTTGTGAACATTACATTTTCTCGTTTGTAAAGTTGATTTAACATGTCTATCTGCTTACTTGATTGCAATTTCCAGGTGTGAAAATGTTTGTAGAAACTAAACGGTGAAAAAATGTTGAATTAAAAAAAAAAAATGAAGACACTGATGTATTGAGTTGCTGGACTGTTAAACCGTGGTACATGATTTAAAATTAGGTACAGAATCAACCAGCAAAGCAATCAGAAGAATAGACTTAAAACATCAGCTGTAAGCCGGGCGTGGTGGCGCACGCCTTTAATCTCAGCACTCGGGAGGCAGAGGCATGCGGGTTTCTGAGTTCGAGGCCAGCCTGGTCTACAAAGTGAGTTCCAGGACAACCAGGGCTATATAGAGAAACCCTGTCTCGAAAAACCAAAAAAAAAAAAAAAAAAAAAAAAAAAATCAGCTGTATATAGGAATCTGTAGCTTATTTTAATTGTCTTATTGTTGTTTGTTTGATTTTGACAGTTGAAATGGTGCCCTCACTTAGCATGCTCTACCACTGATCTGTAACCCCCACCCCAACCCAGCCTCTAATTGGTGATTATTTTGTGATGTCTAATATAGTGGCTACTAGCCATGTATAGATATGTAGTTATTGAATTCGGGCTAATCCAAACTGATGTCAGTAAGTGTAAAATTCATAGATTTTGAAGGCCTGCTAGTAACAGGAATGTAAAACATCTCAATTTTTTTTTTTTTTTTTTGTTTTTTTTGTTTTTTTTGTTTTTTGAGACAGGGTTTCTCTGTATAGCCCTGGCTGTCCTGGAACTCACTTTGTAGACCAGGCTGGCCTCGAACTCAGAAATCCGCCTGCCTCTGCCTCCCGAGTGCTGGGATTAAAGGCGTGCGCCACCATGCCCGACTTAAAACATCTCAATTTTATGTTATCTGTTGCGGCTTTATTTAGGGTATATTGGGGTCAAATGTATTCAAATTAATTTTACTTTGAAAGTTACGGTTTTTTTTTTTTTTTAAGTGACTTCTAAACAGTTTAAAGTGACATACATGACTTACGTTTGTGGCTTCCATTGTTTCAGTTGGGCAATATGGGACATTACTTGTGAATCCAAGCCTGACACTCCAAAGTCTTCTCCAGCACATTAAATTGTAATCAGAGTTAATCATGTTAAAACACAGTTTCAACTTTAAAAATTACTCTTGTTTAGAAACCCGATATTCCTATCACCCGTGGCAAGGCTCAACCAGCTGTTCATAAATCAGATTTTTCTGGAGCATGGCCATCCTTATTTCTTACCCACTGTCTGTGGTCGCATCTGCACAAGGGCAGAATCAGTGAGCAATTGTATGGGAGTATTGGCTGGAAAATTACTGCATGGCTTTTATGGTGGATTGCATATATATATCCTCAGCACTGCAACAGCAACAGTAAGGGGGGGGGGGCTAGCAGGGTGGTGGAGAGGACCACAACCACACACAATTGTGACAGAGACTCTATAGCAGTGGCTTCTGATCTTCCTGATTATACAATTCCTTATGTTGTGGTGACCCACCCAACCATAAAATTATTTTTGTTGCTCCTTTTAACTGTACTTCTAATGTAAATATCTGTTTTTTCTGATAGTCTCAGGTGACCCCATGAAAAGGTTGTTTGACTCTCATGGGGGACCAGACATGTAAGTTGAGAACCACTGCTCCATAGTCTTCAAGGTCTAAAATATTTACTCTCTGGCCTCTAAGAGAATAATTTTGCTAAACCCTGACCTATAGGAAGAACAACCTAGATTCCTTGGCCAACTATTGAAGAGCAATTTACCCCAGCAAATACTTGCCTACCGTGTACCCTGAACTATTCTGGGTGCAGAGAATGTGAGGCTTCCTCTCCTTTCACCTCCAACAGCAACAATAAAGCCAGTCGCCATTGTGGTTCTCAGGGAATGCCCAGATGCAGAATTGAGAAGACCCCCTTGGAGAAGCTGCGTAATGCAGGTTCCAGGTTTAGATCTGGAGTGCCAGTGTAACCCAGTGCCTGTCTGGCAGTTAAGCCTCCAGCGTTCAGGCCCAGCACCACAAACATACTTGAGCAAGGGTAACAGAAGTTTGCGTCTGTTTTTTTTTTCAACTGACCTTTTTCAGCTAGCAGATAGGGGGATGCATATGAGATATAGCATCATTCAATTGTAGGATCAAGAAATTATAATAAGAAATGTAGTCAAGCCAGGTGTGGTGGCATATAGACAGAGACAGTTAGATCTCTGGATTTCAGGCCAGCCTGATCTGCATAGAGAGTTCCAGGACAGCCAGGACTACATAGAAATACCTTGTCTCAAGCAAGCAAGCAAACAAACAAACAAACAAACGGAATAAATAAACAAACGAACTAAAATGATCCATTTTAAAACAATATAAAATTGTCAATCCGAGTTTAAGAAACGGGTCTTGATTCTAGCCCAACTGTCTGCACCGTGCTCATCAGTAGTCGGTTGCTCTGTCTATCCTTTTTTACTTTTGTTGTAGATAAGTAGAAGCTGGAAACCGCTTAAACCAAATCTTTAGAAGAATTTAAACTTGAGCAGGCTAATTTTGTTTTTGTTACTTTTCTATTGCTGTGATAAGAGACCATGACCAATGTGATATATAGAAGAAATGGCTTCTTTTAGGTTTAAATTTCAGAGTTAGGGTCCATAGTAGCAGGAAGGCAGAGTGGACAGAGGTAGCAGGCAGCTGAAGCAGGGGCCGAGTCAGCAGGAGACAGACTGCACTGTGAGCAAATGGTCCAGGTCCTTCCAAACCTCAGAGCCCACCCCTTCCTGGAGGCCACATTCGGTCCTCAAGTGTACCAACCTGGGACCAAGTATTCAAACACATAAGCCTATGGGGGGCCATTGGTATTCAAACCAACACAAATTTGTTTATTCCCCCCCCCCCCAACTTAACACACACATACATGTGTGCACACAGGCACACATACACGCATATCAGAGAATGGCTATTGTTACTAAACTTAGCAAAATAGTTTTGAGATACATGGACATTCTTCAATAATTTCATTAATTTCATTTCTCAGTTTAATGTTATGGCTACTGCACAGAATGTGGAGGCTGACATTTTGGACATTAGAGCTACTTGTGAACGAGATAGTAAGCTTGTTGACAATACTTCTGAGATACAATTGGATAGGCAATATTTTATGCTGATTTTGCAATTAAAATATATGTAACAGGATAGTGATTATCATTTTCTTGAATCTAACAGTAATGTAAACACAGCTAGGCAGTGGTAGCACTCTGGAGACAGGTGGATTTCTCTGAGTTTGAAGCCAGCCTGGACTATAGAAGGAATTCCAGGACAGCAGGGGCTGCGTAGGGAAACCCTGTGGGGGCGGCAACCAAAAGAAAATATCATAATATTTAAAAATTTTTAAAAATTCATTTATTTATTTATTTAATATGCATACACTGTAGCTGTCTTCAGACCAGAAGAGGGCATCAGATCCCATTACAGATGGTTGTGAGCCATCATATGGTTGAGAGAACTGAACTCAGGACCTCTGGAAGAGCAGCCAGTGCTCTTAACTGCTGAGCCATCTCTCTAGCCCAATATTTTAACTTTTTATATCTTTGTAAGTCAGTTTGATCATTGAAGTGATATTTTTAGACCTAAAAGTTGTTACTGAATTGATGGTCTATCTCTTGGTAGATGTTTTTTAGAATCTGGCAGTAAAGTTATTTACCAGAATACTAGCAGTGGGTACCCTCACTGTTCACCATATTTAGTCCACATCTTCAGTTTATAAGTGACAAATACTTAGCCTTCCATTACAAACTACCAGGTAACTTACTAGAGGGACACTACAGTACTTTCTGAAAGCCTGCTCCTAAGCTTGAGGGCACCTGTGGCATCCTGTGGGTTAGGATCAACATTTTAAGTTAAAGAGAGCAAACTCCATGTTGCTTGAACCGTTCTGAGTTGGTCATGTCTTTTCCTACAGGAGAGGGAGTGTTAGAGTGAGCATTGAACTACAGTCACTTTCGAATCCAGTACACAGGAAGGTTTGTATTTACTTCTTTTTTGAAATATGATCATTTGTGTGTGTCATGATTATTGTTGTGGTTTTGTTTTTTGTTTTGTTTTGTTTTAAGAAAATGGGATCTTTTCTTACCCAGACTTAGTCATACTATAATCAGTAAGGTGGGCTTACCAGGGATGCTCATCCATTATATTCCATACATGGCGACTCTTGCAGTTTCCTTCCCCAAAGAAGGAGGAATTCTGCTGTCCAGCTTGTGGTCTTGGTAGACTTGTTTGTGCTCTCCCTGATCTAGATTTTTTGAAACTGAAGTACAGTTGCTGTATTATTTTTAAAGGGTTACTCTTTTGTTAAGTTCTTTTTTTTTTTTTTTATTTTAATTTTGGGTCATTTTATAACTGCTGTAATTCTAGGGTGGTGAAATCTAAGTCAGCAACTTAAATGTAATTATACCATGCATTACTAAATCCAAGAAGAAGTAGGGGTTGATGTAACAATCTGGGTTTGCCCTGAATATTTAAAAGATTACCTTACTCTACACTTTGGTTTAGAGCATAAATTCTGTGTCAACTTAAAAATTACGTTGAATATGGTGCTGTATGCTTGTAATCCCAGCAGCACTCAAGAGGAGGGAGGAGATTGAGAGCTCTTTGGGATGCAACCTGAGCTACATAATTGACACTCTGTCTATAAATAATAAAATAATAATAATAATAATAATAACAACAACAGCAACACCACTAAGACTATGGGCCATAGGACTAAGGATAGCATCAGGTTTCCTCGTTGCAGCTCTCCCTGAGCACATACAAGCATCTTGTAGTTGGCAGTAACTGTAGGTTTTGGCTTGTTGTTGGTTTCAGTAGCATCTGAGGTGAGTTTTAAGAAGTACTTAAGCAGAAGTTACTGAACCACGGTCTTTTCTGAGGTAGAGTGAGCCCCCAGTTCCTTGATTTTTTTGGAACAGAGAGTATACATTTTTACTTGTTAAATTTTCACGTGGTCCCTCTGCATGTTTTAGCTTCATTGAAAAAATGCTTCTGTTTCCAGTTACCCTAGTAGCTCCTTAGAGATGAGATTTTCTTCAAGTTCCTTGTTCCTTCAAGTCTGGGCTCCTCCCAGAGGATGCCTGCTCTCTTTGTACTATGACGTTCATAACTTTTGTGTACCTACTGCCGTCTATAATGCTCTGTCACACTTGAAATCTGAGGGCCTGGCAAGTGTCTTTATGAGAGGGACCCACTTCATTGAAAAAGAAACAGATGGACCATCTGGAGTAGGAGGCCTCCTGGGAAGCCCTGGAAACTCGTCACCTGATACTTCTTCTTCTATCTGAGCGACAAGAGCCCCTCCCTTTTCTTGTAGATGACTGTCAGTTTTGCTGATTATATTGCTGCTTTTGAAATACCAGACTAGTTGATTTGAAGGAAGCCAAAAATACACGTATTCAATCTTGCCGTGATGCCATGGAGCACAAAGCTGGGGTATAAATTTCTCTGAACTTCATAGAAGATACTGTTAACGTTGGGCATTTTGTCAGCTTCTACACACCCCAACCAGCTCTCAGGGAGCAGGATGTCTACCCCCAGTAAAGATGCTCAGCTCTAAAGACTAATAAATCCAAGCGGCACCCTGACGCAGGACTCGGAAGGATAACTGATATGTTGTTTTGAGTAACTTAACTCTTACAAAAGCTTTACTAGAAACATTAAAAAGTCTAATCTTTTCTTTAGGATTTAGTCATCCGTCTGACTGATGATACAGATCCGTTTTTTCTGTATAACCTTGTCATATCTGAGGAAGATTTTCAAAGGTAAATTATTTTAGTTTTTTGCTGGCCCTACATATAGTCTAGGAATTCTTTTCTGAGTTTTATAATGTGTTTACACTGTTCTTTTTTGAAACACATACCTGTTCACATGGTAAGTTATTCTGGGAATACTGACTACCCTACAGTTGTTTAATGGGTATTTTTAAAGTTGAATGTTTTATAGATTATCAGACTTCTATTTAAGGAGCTCAGAAATTTGAGGCTTTAGCTAAATTTCATGACTCCTGTTAGATAAGGCTGATACATGTCAAAAGCTCCCCTAGTTTATTTTATTTTAAATAATGTCATTAGTAAATAATATTTTTTTCTATGAATTCTAACTAAAAATAGTAATTAAGTTTCTGAAAAGCTGTCTTTCTGTTTTCTGTGTAGTTTAAAATTGCAGCAAGGCCTCCTGGTGGACTTCTTAGCTTTCCCACAGAAGTTTATAGACCTCCTTCAGCAGTGTATGCAGGAGCACGTGAAAGAGACTCCAAGGTGAGGCTGGCAGGCTGGAACACTAGTCTCCCTTCGAAGGATGAGTGCTGACAACATTATTTTCCATGTACTGCAGATACTCTAGTATTATTTTAAAACTGGGATTAGGGTTCAACTAAATCCCAAATTTTAAGAAATCTTGACTAAAATAAGAAATATTTGACCCTTAATTTTTATGGCTTGATGCGGTTTTTAAAGTGAATTGGTATTAAAACATTTGTTTTCCTAGGATTTATTTCTTATTTGTGTGTGTGTGTGTGTGCGCGCGCGCGCGTGCGTGCGTGCGTGCGTGCGTGCGTGTGTGTGTGTGTGTGTGTGCGCGCGCGCGCGCGCGCAAGCGCTCGCCAGCACCCTTAGAGGCCAGATGAGTATGTCAAACCTCCTGGACCTCAGACAGATGTTAGCTCTCTGAGCTGGGAGCTGGGAGCTGGGAGCTGGGAGCTGGGAGCTGGGAACTCACCTCCAGAGAGCAGCAACTGTGCTTACCTGCTGAGCCGTCGTGAGCCCCAAGCTCATTCAACTGTTTAATAGTTTGTTGTTGTTGTTGTTGTTTTTTTTTTTTTTTTTTGGTTTTTTGAGACAGGGTTTCTCTGTATATCCCTGGCTGTCCTGGAACTCACTTTGTAGACCAAGCCGGCCTCGAACTCAGAAATCCACCTGCTTCTGCCTCCTGAGTGCTGGGATTAAAGGCGTGCGCCACCACGCCCGGCTTGTTGTTTTTTTTTAAAGATTTATTTATTTATTATACATAAGTACACTGTAGCTGTCTTCAGACACCCCAGAGGAGGGCGTCAGATCTCATTACGGGTGGTTGTCAGCCACCATGTGGTTGCTGGGATTTGAACTCAGGATCTTTGGAAGAGCAGACAGTGCTCTTACCCGCTGAGCTATCTCTAGCCCTAGTTTTTGTTTTTATGATTCATTCCATTCATAATGGTATTTATGTTCATGGTCACGTGCTGCTCATACCTGCTCATGGAAGATTCACGAAGAACTTTTCCTTGGCTTGAACAACTGATGAGTATTGTTTAAAATACTGTTTTATTAGAAACTTAAATGTTTTCTGTACCATTTTCCCCTTTTTATTTTATCTTATTATTTGAGACAGGGTCTCACTATGTAGCCCTGGTTGTCCTGGAACTTAGTGTCTAGACCAGGCTGGCCTCGAACTCAGAGAGATTCATTTTCCTCTGCCTCCCTAGTACTGGGATTAAAGGTGCTTGCCACCATACCTGGCCCTTTTTTCAGTTTATTAGGTATTCTTATTCTTATTCTTATTATTATTATTATACATAAGTATGCTGTAGCTGACTTCACACGCACCAGAAGAGGGTGTCAGATCTCATTGTGGGTGGTTTTGAGCCACCATGTGGTTGCTGGGATTTGAACTCAGGACCTTCGGAAGAGCAGTCAGTGCTCCCGCTGAGCTGTCTTGCCGGCCCCGGTATTATTCTTTGTAAGGAACTTTCTCTTATGAATCAAAGCTATGGGATTGTTATAAGAATTTATAGGAAAAGGATAATTCTGTAATTTTTACTTTTGCTTAAAGGTAAGTTGTCGGAGTGAGTAAGGAGCTGGAACCTTGGTCAGCCTGTGGTATTTGATGAGTTTATGTTTTCAGGCTTTGCTCTAACCTTCCCTTTTTGTCTTTCATTGTGAACATTAGGACCATGCTTCACTCCACACCCCAACATGCTCTTGTTTCTCTGTCCAGTGACTTCACTTCTCCCCTTCACCGTCTTCAGTGGAGGCGTGTGTGATCTAGTGGCAGGGTCTCACGGGTTTGCAAGTGTGTCACGGTGTGCCTTTTCTCTTCAAAGGTTTCTGCTGCAGCTTCTTTCTTCAGCCACTCTTTTGGATAACTCGCCGGTCCTTTTAAATGTAGTGGAGACAAATCCTTTTAAGCATCTTATTCACCTGTCACTAAAGCTTTTACCGGGAAATGATGTAGAAATAAAGAAATTTTTAGCTGGATGTTTGAAATGTAGCAAGGTAAGTTTTTTAATTTAAGTTCCTCTTTTAAACTAGGGACCTAGGTGCTTTATAAATCACTGCGGGTCCATGTGCACACACACCTCCCCCAGCCCCGGGCCCCCAGCCCCGCTGCTTTTCTGTAGTGAATTTCACTGTTTTCATTTAGCTGCTGCCTCTAACTCAGTCTAGAGCTAGACCAGCAGCTGAGCGGCTCAGCTGCTTAGCATCCAGATCATTACAGTTCTGGTCTGCAGCACCTACCTTTCATGTCGCTGCCGTTTCCTCAGCCAGCAGATAAGGATATGAACACACAGTCTGCCACCCCTACATACAGTACCTTTTCTAAGTCATTATTAAATAAGATACTGCTTAGCACCTAGAACTTATTACTCTTTTAAATTGTGCGTTATGGTACGTGCATTGAAAATAAGTACACGAACATGGTCTGAATATTATAAAATGCTACATAAAGGGTGTGGTATAAGAACAGCATAGTGTCTCTGCTTAAGAAAATCCATGTCAGTTGCATGCTGAGGTAGTTGCATAGAGTGCTGAGGGCGCCCAGAGCTGGCTTGGTGAAAGCGCAGGCTCTAGTTTAAGGCCTGAGGATTTGCAGGTTCAGCAGGCTCTTTGCATGATACTGGTACTTGGCTATGGATGACTGTATTCAATTATAAGCAGCATAATTCTATTTTTGTAAATAGGAAGAAAAATTATCACTGACTAAATCACTAGATGATGTTACCAGGCAACTGCACATTACACAAGAGGTAATTCAAATTTCATTTTGTCTTTGTAAGTAATCCAAAAATTGGTCCTGAATTCTTTCTACAATTCAAACCAAGCCTTTGTGTATCTCCTTTTAAAATAGATTGTTGCAGGATCTCCACTCTTTGTGCCTCTTCCCCCACAGTTAATTATCTTGAATCGATGCTTTCTTTTAGATATTTAATTCCACCCAAACATTTCTGCTACCCCTAACATACGACACCTTTTCTAAGTCATTATTAATTAAGACTTAGCGTCTGTCACTTACTCCCTTTCCTTTAAAGTATTATTACTCTTTTAAAGTGTGTGTGTGTATGTGTGTGTGTGTGTAGGTGTAGGCATGTGTGTACCATGCCATGCAAGTAGAGATGAGAGAACAAGTTGTGGGTTTGGTTTTCTCCTCCCATGGGTACATGGAGTCAAACTCAGGCCAGCAGGCATAGCCGTAGCTCTCATCAGCCTTTCATTTCATTCATCTTACTTGTCTAGCCTAAAATGCTCTTTAGTTCCTGTCTCCTTTCCCTTCCTTCCTGTGTTAAGACCAGATTAATCCTTTGGGGCTGGAGAGATGGCCTAGCAGTTAAGAACACTGGCTTCCCTTCCAACAGACCTAGGTTCAATTTCCAGTACCCACATGGCAGTTCACAGCCATGTTCCAGGGGATCCAGACATACATGCAGGGAAAACAACAATGGGCATAAAAGTTAATAAGTCTTCCTCGCTCCCCTCCTCTCCCCCCCTCCAATAAAAAAGAATCCTTTCAGTGGGCTTAGGGTGGTTTGGGTGATACCCACCGCACCTTTGCCTTTCGCCTTTGAAATTTAGGGTGAAAGTACTTGATAAGCAGCATGGCTGTAGGCAGAAAATCCTCCTACACAATATGGTCCTTTGGGGGACATGCTGCGGTGCTTAAGTATGTGATGTAAACTTAGGAGAGACTTAATGTACCGAGTCTCTCAACATCAGAGGAGAGGATCTGATGCTGCAGAGCTAGATAAAGTTAAAAGTTCAAGTTCCACCCATGGGCCACTGCAGCTCTAGGACTGTCTCTAGTCTCATCCATCTGTGGGAAAAGCTTCAAGTGTGTACTAAAGAGCTGAAATTTTCTTTGCAGTCTCCTTGTTAAGCACTATGTGTTCTAATCTGACTGTAGCATATTCAAGAGACTGTCCTAATATGTTGTGCTGACCTCTAACTTAGACATTGTCAGAAAAAGTGCAAGAATTGGATAAGCTGCGGAGTGAATGGGCCTCGCACACCGCATCCCTGACGAGTAAACACTCTCAGGAGTTAACAACTGAGAAGGAGAAAGCCTTGCAGGTAAGAACACTAAAGGCCACTGGAAAATGTCATTTTAAAATGATTCTTAGTTAATCCATTGATTATAAAAGTAATACATGCTTGCTTTAAAATTTTCAAATATCTAACCGGTAAATAAAATCAAAATTAAGAGCTTATTTTTCAGTCTTAATACTCACGTAGTCAGCTTTGGCACTTTTTTCCTAATTAGTAATTTTTTTAACTTGTTCACTTTACATCCCGCTCACTGCCCCCCTCCCATAATCCTTTCCCATCCCCCATCTGAATGGGTGGGGGGCCCCTGAGTATCCTCCCCACACCCTGGCACTTAGTCTCTTAAAGCTAGGTGCTTCCTCTCCCACTGAGGCCAGACAAGGCAGCCCAGCTAGAAGAACATATCCCCAACATAGGCAACAGCCTTTGGGATAGCTCCCACTTCAAGGGTTGTTCAGGACCCACATGAAAGGAAGCCTAGCTGCACATCTTGGAATATGTGTGGGGAGGCCTACAATCTGGGCAGCCTGTTCTGCTCTGTTTCCCAGCCATCAGCCCTCTGTGGTTAGCCTGGTGGTTGTCTTCCCTTAAGGTCGTCATATTGATGCTCAACTCTGGAGAAAATTGGATATAGTTTTTTAGACTTTTCTCTATGTGTATATTTAAGTGATATGCAATTTAAAAATAATTTGTTTATAAATTTGTAACAGTAAATTACAACTATAGATGTTCATTTGGGGTTTATCCTATGCTAATAAAATTTTATTGGATATATTGATTATAACTTTTTAAAAAACTTAACATAAGATACTATTCTATATCAGTTCAAATACTTTTTTTTTGATGCTACACAGCTGTTATTTGTCATTCAGATACAATTTAGATTAACTTTTTGCCAAACTGGTGGCTTTGAAATTTTGGTTTCTGTGGGCCAAACAATATCAGAGTGCAGTGAGCTTTCTGTTTCCATTGTGACACATCCATATAAAATTTTCTTAATATACTTGTCACCTAAAAAAATTATGTGACATGGGAATCCCAAAGGTTCTTGTTTCCCTGTGTTCCTATGAATCATCTTTGTATTTGCTGCCTGACAGGCACTAAAGGGATGCTTGCATCAGGTCCTCTACCGTCTTTGCATGAAGCTAAGCCTCCTCTCACGTGACTTTTTGCCGTTTTCGTTTCCTCTGTGGATGACCTTTCACCTTTGCTCCACTTGTTTTGTAGAGGGATGTTATTCTTACCTTCTGTTTATAGCTTTAATAATAAATGTCAGTGCACTCGATGCTAGCTGGCTCTTTGCTGTTAAGGGTATAACTGGGTGTTTGTTTGTTTGAGGCAGGGTTGCTTTGTGTGGCAGCCTCTGCTGTCATGGATGTCACTCTGTAGACCTCAAACTCAGATACCTGCCAGCCTCAGCCTCCTGAGTACTGGGATTAAAGGCATGTGCTACTTGCAATTCCCAGCATAACTGGGTTTTTAAAAAGCATAACTTTTGCTCAAATTAGAATTTAGAATATCGTGTCACCCTTTAAGGCTTCCTTCTGTGCCTTCCAGTCTGCGTGCTACACTTAGGGAGTGTCTCAGTCAGGGTTTCTGTGCTGTGAAGGGACACCATGACCATGACAACTCTTATAAAGGAAAGCATTTAATTGGGACTGGCTTACAGTTCACAGGTTTAGTTTAGTTTATTATCAGCATTAGCATGAAGAAAGACCTGCTGCATACTACAAGTTCCACATCTGGATTTATAGGCAGAGGTAACAGAGAGCGAACCAGTGATGCCCAAAGGCCCATAAGGCCACACCTACTCCATAAAGCCACACCTACTCCATAAGGCCACACCCACTCCATAAGGCCACACCTATTCCACAAGGCCACACCTACTCCATAAGGCCACACCTCCTAATCCTTCCAAATACTGCCACTCCTTATGACCCTATGGAGGACAATTTTACTCAGACTGCGGCATGAAGTCACCTTTCTGACTGCTGCCATTATTGCTTGGTTTTGTTTGTTCAACATAAATTGACCCAAATAGCATGTCTCTGTATTATTTCCTTCCCTTGGCAATCCCTGTCTTGGGCACAATTTACTGCTGAAATGACTGGGTTCTAATATAGGCATGTGTGTAGCTTTAGCAGGAACTGCCTGTTTTCCAGCGGAGGTTTACACTGCCATTCAGGGATTATAATACTCCCACATAAAAGTGAGAATTTTTTTGTGTACATGCTAACTTGTGTGATTATTTAATGCCCATTCAACATGCTCATTGTTAAATTCTCCCTATTACTATCTTTCTTAATTACTTTTAGGAATTATTTGTATATTTTAAATATCATTTTTTTTGGTCAGGTACTGGTATTACTTTGTATCTACAAGGAAGAATTCCAGAGACTCTTTCAGGATGCTGAAGTATACAGAGGCTCAAATGCCTCTTATTCAAAGTGATACTATTTATATATTACTTGTGCACATCTATACTTTGGATCATCTCTAGGTTACTTATAATGTCTAATACAATATATATGTGATGCAAACAGTGGTTGTACAGTGTTGTTTAGGGAATAATAGCAGGAAAATCTGTACATCACAATACAGATAAAACTACGTGGTACAAGAATGAGCCGTTGGGTAACGATAGTCCAGCGATGACTTCTGAGTGACTGAGATCTATGGCAGAGGGCTCTAGTGAGTGTTGCTGCATTCTGCCCTCCTCCTTTGAGACTGTCTCTGTGTAACCCTGGAACTCAGATTCCCTGTCCTCTACCTTCTGAGTGCTGGGATTAAAGGAGTTCACCCCTATGCCTGGGTCCCTCTTTTTTTATTTTATTTACATTTTTTATTAAACAATAATTGTGACTGGGGATTTTATATATTTCTACTCTCTCCAAGTAAGACTATCTACTCCCACCACTCTGGTTAGGCTATTTTTTAAGACAGAGTATTGTGTAACCCAGGCTGGCCTCAGTCTTGCTGTGTTGCAGAGAATGACTTTGAAGTTCTAGTCCTTGGATTTACACCTTCTCAGTGTTGGAAATTACCTTTGTTTACCTTACTTGCTCTTTCATGAGATCTGTAATTGATAGACTTTTCTAAGCAGGGAAATCTGAAAACAATGAAGAAATTAGGATGAAATTATGGTTTTTTTTTTTCCTGATCTTTATATTTCTGTTCTTTCTTCTTTGACATACTGTTCTATAATAGACACAAGTTCAGTACCAACAGCAACATGAGCAACAGAAAAAGGATCTGGAAGCCCTCCATCAACGAAATATCCACCAGCTACAAAACAAATTGTCCGAGTTAGAGGCAGCTAATAAAGAGCTCACGGAGAAGAAGTATAAAGGAGACTCAACTGTCAGAGAACTAAAGGCGAAGCTTACTGGTGTGGAAGAGGTATTAGGTGCTGGGTGCTGTTGCCAGGTCCCTTGGCTTTCATGTGGTTACTGTGCTGCTAAGTGGCTGCTGGTCCCTTGGATGCTCTGCACAAAACTTTTGGCACTACAATGATCATCTCACTGCAGAGAAAACAGGGAGTAGCAAATATGATGACAGAGCTGATTCAGGACAGAACGGAGACAGACTGGGTATTTTAGTTTGGAGTTGGAATATTCACAGGAGCAGCCCTCAGATTCTTTTAGTTCCTTTTAATATTACTGTACTGTCTGTGTCTCACAGTGTTGACAAGTTTAGTCCAGCAGCTCTATGAAGTGGAATGACCAGTGTGGATACTACTGCTAGACAGTAGCTGTTGCTTACTGAGCATGTGCGAGCTAACGACAGACACCGTGGAAGGGACTTCCAGAAATTAAGCCCATATTTAGGTGCCGCTCTAACCTCACTGCAGAGGTGCTGAGGCTGCAGCAGAGTTCTGTTGTTATTTGCTTGCCCCATCCAGGAAAGAGAGGGTTGTGACCTGCCTGGTATTTGCCTGTCTTTTTTTTTTTTTTTTTTTTTTTTTTTGAGACAGGGTTTCTCTGTGTAGCCCTGGCTTTCCTGGAACTCACTCTGTAGACCAGGTTGGCCTCGAACTCAGAAATCCTCCTGCCTCTGCCTCCCAAGTGCTGGGATTAAAGGCGTGTTCCACCACGCCCGTTGCCTGTCTTTCTTTCCAGCACACAGAAATTTTTTTTTTTTGCCCTGCTGGGGTTTAACCCAGGGCCTTCTGCATACTTGGCACGTGCTCTGCAGTGAGCGTCAAACCTTGCCCTTCAGAGAGATGTAAACAGTGTTGATGTCTGCCACAGCACATGCGTGGGTGCCTTACCACTAATGATAGTCTCTATTAGTAGAAGTTATTTTCAGATTTACTTGTATGTGTTTTGAGACAGGGTTTTCTGTGTCCCCGAGATTGGCCTCAGACTCCTGGTCTCAAGCCGGCTCTACCTTACTTACTGGGTGGACCAGAGGCTTGTACCACTATTTCTGATTTTTGTTTGTTTGCTTTGTTTTTTGAGATAGAGTTTCTATGTATTCCTGGAAGTCCTGGAACTCTGTAGACCAAGCTAGCTTTGAACTCAGAGCCTGTTTCTGGTTGTTAAGGTCTTTGTATTTAACAACAGAGATAATCAGTGTTCTATTCCATTATAATGTTTAGAAGCTAAAGCTCCACCTATTTTATGTGTAGATCCTTGAAACATTTTGCATCACCCATAGATGTGTATGTGGATTTATATCCTATACCTTTCCTGTAGTAGTGCAGCATTTCTGACTTTGCACTTGGTACCTTGGTAGGCCAGTGGCTTCATCATAAATCTATATGATTTCTTCCATCTAAATCCCCAAACTAGCCAGTGTGTTAACAATCTTATTATGTTGTTTGTTTTTGTTTTGGGGATTTTTTTTTTTTTTTTTTGGTTTTGGTTTTTCGAGTTTTCTGTGTAGCCCTGGCTGCCCTGGAACTCTGTAGATAAGGCTGGCCTCAAACTCAGAGATTCTCCTGTCTCTCTCTTTCTCTTTCTCTCTCTTTGAGTGCAGGGATTAAAGAGTTGTGCCACCACAACCTGGCAATTATGTTTTTATATAACCTCATTGTGTTAGTTATCTTTGTACCAGTGACAAAATATTACGTAAACAACTTAAGGGCTCGCCATTTCAGAAGCTTCCCTTTGGCTGTGCATGGAATTCAGTGCACTGTAGTTGGAGCATGTGGTAAAGGAGGCATTCATTTTACATGGACAGGAAGTAGTTGGGGAAACTGAGACAACACAGGGACATGCCATGATACATCGCTTGAGGACATGTTTCCTGTGACTTAACTTCCTTTGCTGAGCCCCACTTCCACGTTTCCACAGCCTCCCAATACAGTGCCTCTAGCTGGGGATCCAGCCTTCGGGGACATTTCTTGTTTAAGCTGTAATGTCACATTGTCTCTTCCAAGGTTTTCAGAGCACCTATGGAGAGTCGCTTCTGCCTGAGGAACCTTGCTTTATCCCTGAGGGTTCAGTTTCATAACTGTGTGAGGTTAAACATTGCAGGCAGTAGTGTCCTATAGTGATTATCATTTATTGGATATTTCCTGTGTGCAGTCAGTATGTTAGGCAGTTTACATAAGGATTTTTGAAGTATTGGGGGGGGGGGGTTATATGTTAGATCACAGGCCTTTTGCTACCAGATACCAGGCCATGAATCTCTGCAACTCTCTGTGGGACAGAATAGATAAGCTTGTCCTGCTTGTGGTCTTGAGGACTTCCCCATTATAGCTTTGAGACAAGATTATGGTCCTCCCTAGTGCCTGTTTTCTTACCCCTTAGCACATAGGCCAGGCCAGACTGTAGCACATGCTATGAAGGCTGCTCACCCCTTGAAAGCCATCAAGAGACAGAGCTTGCTTTGTCCTTGAGAACTACAAGGTCTGTCTCACCTGTCCAGGTCCCTACCATGTTAGAGCTGGCAGCTGTCTCTTCCCAGTCTAGCGCCCTGAGGACTTCTATGCCACTCTCTCTTTTCAGGACCTATCTCCCAATAAAGCAAGGGTGATCTCATGTCCGTTCCTTTCCAGGAACCTGCATTAAAGATTATTCAAAATTTACTTATGTGCTTGTGTGCTTAAAAATGAGTATACACATGTCAAGACAACTTTTTAGTTGAGGGCACTGAAAGAATAAGTTTCCCCAGTTGCCCAGTACATATGTTCTGATGTAAAGACAAGTCTGTCTGAAACCAAATGTCTGCTCTGAAAACCACTGGTGGGCACCGTAAAGTTATCTTAAATGTTTTTTGTTAAAACAATTCCCTAGGTATTACTTACTGGATTTAAATTAATTACAGTTGGGGTGCTGTTAGCTTATTGAGAAGTGATTTATTCTAGATTGATTTGAGACCTATTTTTAGTTAACAGTTATTTGTTTTTTTCCTTGCTTTAAATATAAACCAAAGGAAAAAAAAATCAGAAATTTTAACATATTTATTAACATAGAAAAAAATTTTAAGGGCTGGAGAGATGGCTCAGCAGTTAAGAGCACTGACTATTCTTCCAGAGGTCCTGAGTTCAATTCCCAGCAACCACATAATGACTTGCAACCATCTGTAATGGGATCTGATGCTGTCTATTCTGGTGTGTCTGAGGACAGCTACAGTGTACTCATACACATAAAATAAATACATCTTAAATAATTTTAATAAATTATAAGAAGTAGATAATAAACTTACACGGTATGGGGCTAGAGAGATGGCCCTGTGGTTGAGAGCACTTGTTGCTCTTGCAGAGGACCCAGGTTCTATTCCAGTACCCACATGGTAGCTCATAATCATCCATAAGTACAATTCTGGTTTGCTGCCCTCTTCTGACCTTCTCAGCACCAGGCATATGTGTGCTGCATGTACACACATGCAGGAAAGATACTTGTACACATAAAGTAAAAAGAAATCTTATTAAAAAATTGCACAGTATCAGCTCCCATTCTAAAAAACCATACCTTAGTCAATCAGAAAATACTAATTCTACAACCATAACTCCCACCCCTGCTACTCTTAGATTCCGTTAGTAAGTTATAAAATTCTTGTTATAAATTTTATAAAATTATGGTATTTTTTTCATAAATCAGAATTGTTTTGTCTTCTCCTTGGCATATTTGAATTAATAGTATGTTTTACAGTTGTATCCACATCTATAACTTATATCACTGGAGAGATTTTCATGGCTTTTATAAAACATACTAGAACCTCAAAATTAATAACAGCTGCTTTTTAGATTGAGATAAAAGATTTATGTAGTTCAGGCTAACCCTAGGGTTATGATGATTCTGCTGCAGTCCCTGAACACTGAAGAGAGACACCACTGGCCTAGCTAGCCTTGAAGACATTTTTGGCTTGTAAGGAATCTTAGTTTTTTAGAAAGTTTTTTTTTTTTAAGGTAATGAAGTTTTATTTTGCTTTGTTTATAAATTTTATTTATTATTTTTTATGTGTATAAATGTTTTGTCTATATGTATGTCTTTACCCCGTGTGTGTACCTCCTATCTGTGGAAGTCAGAAGAAGGCAGTAGGTTTCCTGGGACTCAGTTACAGACTGATGAGAGCTGCCGTGTGGGTGCTGGGAAGTGAACTGCGTCCCCTGGAAGGGGAGTTGGTGCTTTTATTCAATGAATCATCTCTCTGGCCCCAAGACACCTTAGTTTGTGTGTGTGTGTGTGTGTGTGTGTGTGTGTGTGTTTGCTTTTTTTTTTTTCAAGACATGGTTTCTCTGTATAACCCTGGCTGTCCTGGAACTCACTTTGTAGACCAGGCTGGCCTTGAACTCAGAAATCCACTTGCCTCTGCCTCCCAAGTGCTGGGATTAAAGGTGTGAGCCACCACCGCCCGGCTGACACCTTAGTTTTAAATAACTCAAGTGGTTCATTTTCCTTTTACATGATGCATAATAATTCCTTCCCCTAACCAACCTCCAGGAGCTGCAGCGGGCCAAGCAAGAGGTCCTTTCTCTGAGAAGAGAGAATTGTACTCTGGATACTGAATGCCACGAGAAAGAAAAGCATATTAACCAGCTACAAACAAAAGTGGCCGTTTTAGAGCAGGAAATCAAAGATAAAGACCAGCTTGTTCTGAGAACAAAAGAAGCATTCGATACAATCCAAGAGCAAAAGGTCTTTTGTAAAAGTTTAAAAATAAATCGATCCCATTTCCTACATGTACTGGGGATGCTTCCCATAAACAGACACAGTGTCTTACTTGTGTTGTTTTTTCTAGCAGGTGGCTTTAGAAGAAAATGGTGAGAAAAATCAGATGCAACTGGGAAAACTTGAAACTACAATAAAATCATTATCAGCAGAACTTCTAAAGGTTCGCTTTGAAATGTTTAGCCAAATATTAATATTTCATTTGGTTACATGAATATTTATATGAGTCTTTCTTGTAGGCAAATGAGATTATCAAGAAGTTACAAGGAGATCTTAAAACTCTGATGGGTAAATTGAAACTGAAGAATACAGTTACTATTCAGCAAGAAAAACTATTGGCTGAGAAAGAAGAAATGCTACAAAAGGAGCGAAAGGAGTCGCAGGATGCTGGGCAGTCTCTTCGAGCCAAAGAGCAAGAGGTAGTCACTGCCCTGTTGTGCGCTAGGATTGCTTTGTGCAGTTAGCGAGCTTCCCCACGTAGACGGGAGAACTTGAGCTTGGTTGTATGAAGACAGTTGCTTTGTCCTTTTTCTCCTGCTTAAACCAAACGCCAGTAGATAAAGTAGATAATGTTGATAACCCATTTTAGTTGCAAAGTTAGTCATCAGTCCCCCAATGCCCTGGTTCTCATATGTGCAGAGTGGGTAGGTGTGTACACTTGTAATTAACTATTTCATTACGTAGTTGAATTGACCTCTTCATTCTCGTTTAGCTGTAGTAATAATCAGACACTGACTTAATAGTATACATTGCTTTAGTCTAACTTTTACTTTCACTCATTCTGATGATAATATTGCAGGTATGCAGATTACAGGAACAATTAGAAACTACAGTTCAGAAACTAGAAGAAAGTAAACAACTTTTGAAAAATAATGAAAAATGTAAGTGATGTAATTTTTCTGTAAAGGCTTATAGTTTTGTTAACTTGAATATTTTATGTGAATTAGTAAAAATGTAGGTAAATGAAAATACTGTTTTATAAATAATTTGTGTTTTCAATTTGCTTCTTTCTTTTTTGTTGTTGTTGTTATTTTGTTTGTTTTTGAGTCAGGGTCTCCATATGCAGCTCTGGCTGCTTCTTGTCACTTGAAAACTGGAAATAAAGGCATGTAACACCGTGCCTGGCAAGGTTAAACTTTAATTGAACGTTTTCTCAGTTCCAAGACTTCGATTTGTGAACTTTATATGTTTAGAAGCAAAAACTGTCAGAGATTTTTGAGTTGCAGACGTCCTTGGGAGAGCAATAGAATAAGAAGTCCAATGGGACTCTTGATAACATTAGCATCTTTAACTAGAAAGTATATTCAAGCTTACATTGTATGACCATGGTATAAAGCAGCTATAGAAACTGAAAACTACAGAAAACTACTTCTAGGTGGTATAATCTTGTACCCTTGTGATCTCAACCTTTGAGCAACTAAGGCAGAAATACTATTAGTTGTGGGCCTGCCTGGTCTTCACTGAGACCTGTCTGAAAAACAAACAAACAAACAAACAAACAAAGGGAAAAGAGTACTTAGAGTAAATTATTTGAAAAGTAAAAGCTAGCTGGGCGTGGTGGTGCATGCCTTTAATCCCGGCACTCGGGAGGCGGAGGCAGGTGGATTTCTGAGTTCGAGGCCAGCCTGGTCTACAGAGTGAGTTCCAGGACAGCCAGGGCTATATAAGAGAAACTCTGTCTCGGAAAAAAAAAAAAGAAAGTAAAAGCTAAAATAAAATTCTTTTGCTTCTTATTCTCCTATTTAAGTAATCACATGGCTTAACAAAGAACTTAATGAAAATCAGCTGGTAAGAAAGCAGGACACATTGGGAACCTCTGCCACCCCACATTCTACTAGCACCAACACCATCAGAAGTGGGCTCTCTCCCAACCTGAATGTGGTAAGCATGAGAAGGGGCTGCTGCTCCTCAAAGCCAACAGTTACTCGGTAGGGGGTGGTATATACCCCCTACCGAACACACACACACACACACACACACACACACACACACACACACAGAGAGAGAGAGAGAGAGAGAGAGAGAGAGAGAGAGAGAGAGAGAGAGAGAGAGAGAAGATTGTTTTGAAAACTTCAAGCAGAGAAAATTCAGGATTTAGACTGTTAAGTTTGGAACTACTATAAAGAAAAGCCTACACTGATTCGGTAGCAAACTAAAGGGTTGTGTAGCTGCCCTTGACTGCAGCTTAGACTACGTGTTCTTAAAGAAGAAGTTGTACTTCAGGAGCACTCTTCATGCCTTTACATGGTTGTGCGTATATGAATGTGTGTATATTCTCATATGTGTTAAATGATAAAGTGTGAAGGGCATACTTTATAAGACTTTTCTTTAGAAATCATTACTGAAACATAAAATACACACGAACACACACACACACACACACACACACACACACACACACAGAGAGAGAGAAAAGATTGTTTTAAACTTCAAGCAGAGAAAATGCAGGCTTTAGACTGTTAGGTATGGAACTGCTATAAAGAAAAGCCTGCACTGATTCGGTAGCAAACTGAAGGGTTGGGGGGCTTCACTAACATGGATTTGTTGGTTCTGGAGTCTGAGCGAGCATCCTGAGATAGACATTTCTAGCTTTTCCCCCAAGGAATTGGGGGGAGGGAAGAGAGGCGGCTCCTTATCCAGGAGGTGGCCTAGCACTGTAGGATGGCAAGTCCGAGAGGTCTGTGCACTTGCCTATTACAGCTAAAGACCTGGGCTCTCCTCCTGAACATAGCAATTACAGAGTATCCTCATCAGATGTGGTATCCTGATGAATCAACATAAATACAAGAACACCCTTCTGTCACAGCTGAACATAGAAGTTTGCTATAGAAAGGGCCTGACAGCTTTCTGTCCTTGCTGATGCTTGTAGCTGTGGTTTCTGTAACGAAGCATTTTCTCAACTTGTCTGTTTACAGAAACTAGTACTGTTTTTATCCAATCTGGTAAATTCTTTTCTTTCTGAATGGACTGTGGATGACTTCTCTCTCACTCTTCCTCATACCTTCTGTCAGTAAGGCTGGATACACCAAGGGCCTCGGGAGTCTTTGTGTTAGCCCCATTCATTGGCAAGCAAGCCCAGTAGCTTCTTTGACCCATACTTGCAAAGCTAGTCTGGAAGGCCCTCTAGGTGGACCAAAGAGATCCCATCCTTTGGTTATGAAACAGCAGAATTTTGTGGTGTCTTGCTAGAGAAAATTGTCCTCTGAAATATTGCTCTTAACTAGTGATTATTACCAGCAAACACTAAAACCTTCTAGGCCAGCAAATACTTGATTATAATTTAGAAATATTTCTAAGCCGGGTGTGGTGGTGCACGCCTTTAATCCCAGCACTTGGGAGGCAGAGGCAGGTGGATTTCTGAGTTCGAGGCCAGCCTGGTCTACAAAGTGAGTTCCAGGACAGCCAGGGCTATACAGAGAAACCCTGTCTCGAAAAACAAAAAAACAAAACAAAAAAAGAAATATTTCTTATCTTTTTTATATTTTGCTTTTTAGGTTGATAGACTAAATTACCCAAGCTGTGGAATTGGCTATCCTGTCTCCTCTGCATTTACATTCCAGAATGCTTTTCCTCATGCAGTAGCTGCCAAAAACACCAGCCACCCAGTCTCTGGACCGAAGGTAGCCAAGTGCTAGATAATGTATTAGACAAATACTATGTAGTATGTGGTTAAAGTATATGCGTATAAAGTATATGTAGTATATGCGTACAGCAGATGTCTGCAGAATCTCTGCAGTTTATAAAGCCTGGGCATCACTCTACAGCATCTCGGCTCAGTCCTCGCCTCACCATTCTTGCTCATTGTTTTACTAAGTCTGCAAGCTGAAGAGAGACTGCTACAGTCACAACTCGGAGTCATTTCTTATTCGTGTTCATAGGGCAGGCTTAGAGCTGCACATTCTAAAGGAGAGTTTTGGCCACGCTTTTCAAGTGGTACATGAGAAGCTGTCCTCTCACACTTGATTTGCTAGCAAATATTTTCTTTATATTCAGTTTATGTCTTGATCATCACTATTACAATTAATACTTTCATTTCCAGGTTCATAAATATATGGGCAGAATGGGCAGTCTCTGTTGTTTGTTTTGTTGTTTGGAGATGGTCTTACTATGTTGTTTGGGTGGCCATCTTCCTGCCTCTGCTCCCAAGTAGCTATATTAGAAGGAAGTGACATAGTCTTCCGGCTTCTGAGTCTGCCTCTTAAATTACATTTTATTGTCTGTGTGTCTGCTGTCTCCCTCTGTATGTACGTGTGTGTGTGTGTGTGTGTGTGCGCGTGTGATGGTGGGACATTCGGAAGACAATCTGTGGAAATCAGTTCTCTCCATCTACTCTTTAGGTTCTAGTGATTGAGGCCAGGTCCTCAGGCTTGGCCGCAGGTCCTTTGTTCAGTGAGCTGTCTCACCACTACCCCCCCCCCCCCATTTGTTTTCTTCTCAGAACCTCTTGTATTATGATGTCTGTATTTTCTTCTCAGAACCTCTTGTATTATGATGTCTGTATTTTCTTCTCAGAACCTCTTATATTATGATGTCTGTATTTTCTGTTTTAAAGATTTGTTTTTATTCATGTGTGCATATTTGTGTGTGTGCCACATGTGTGCCAGTGTCTGTGGAGGCCAGAAGAGGGTATCCCATCTCCAGAGCTGGAGTTACAAGTGGTTGTAACTAACATGGGTTGTAACTAACAAGGGCGCTGGGAAACATGTTCTGAATCTTTGCAACAACTCAAGTGCTGTTAACTGCTGCGCCATTTTCTCCAGCACCTCCATACTTTTTAAACCATGAACTCTCAAGAGTAAAAACAGAAAAAAAGCATATGAGTTTACTAAGAGTATCTTTCTTTGTGAATTATATCCTTATTCTATCCCAAACAACTATGTGATTTACAGTATACTTTAGCGCTTCAAGAAAAGAGGATGGAGAATGAAGAGGTCAGCTCAGGAACTTTGAAAGATTCCATCAGACCCCTCCACTACTGGAAGGGAACGGTCATAGAGCACATAGGCACCCCTCCCCTCTGGATGGGAGGGGCTAATTACATTCCTCAGACCCCAGGGAGGGGGGACCGACAGCCACCAGCCACCTGCCAG
Source organism: Mus minutoides (assembly GCA_902729485.2). Lineage (NCBI taxonomy): Eukaryota > Metazoa > Chordata > Mammalia > Rodentia > Muridae > Mus > Mus minutoides. Next base: position 382,638 of record LR750170.1, read on the forward strand.
TAGGGAAGGCCCAGAGCTCCTAGACACATTCAGTGACCACCTACCTCATTCCCTGGAGACCAATCAAAAAAGTCCCATTGTTCTGCCAATCACATTGTGCCTAATGGCTGCTACTTAAAAAACTGTATAAGGGCTCGCCAGATGGGCTGTGCGAGCTTGTTCTCTCTCTCCACGTGCAAGGTGAGCCCAGCATGCTGGATCTATAAAATTCCTCTTGCTTTTGCATCCAATCCTGTCTCCACATTGTTCACTGGTGGAGGGGAGAAGCTGGGCGGGGGGGGGGGGTGTCCTCCAGTAAGTTAAGGCTTGCTAGAGTCTTACATAGCAGCAATCCAGCCATGGAACCAGAGGTTAAAGCAGAAAGCTCCAAGCCAGCCTGGGCTGGGCATTGTGCTCCATGTCTTTAGTCCCTGCACTCAGGAAGCAGAGGCAGGCAGATCTCCGGGAATTTGAAGCCCCCAGCCTGTTCTTCAGATCAAGTTTCAGACAGCCAGGGCTACATAAGGCTTATGTTAGAAAAGAAGAGGGAGGGGGAGGAGGAAGAGAAGGAAGAGAAAGAGAAGAGTGGAAGTGAGGAGGAAGAAAAGGAGGAGGAGAAGGCAGTGACTTACTGTATAATCAGCAGTTTGATACTTAAGATCTCCTGCAGCCTTCTAAGACTGAATCCTCAACGTAATTGTAACCATTGTAGTTGGTGAATGGAAGTATCCCATTGTGGTTTTAACTTTCATGTCCCTAAAAGTTACAGCGTTAGGGGCAGCTCTGGTCTGAATAGTAACTTCCAGCACACCGAGGGTTACAGAGAATAAAATTTACTGAGATTACACTCTTCATGTTCTCTGCTGTCCTCCGTAGGTCTGCTTTGTGGACTACTTTCTTCAATTAATAAAACAAAACCAAAGAAACAACCTAGTGGGAATTGGCTCTCTCCACTGTATAAATTCTGGGCATTGAATTCAGGTTATCAGGCTAAGGAGCAAGCATTGCTCCGCTGAGCCGTTTCCAAATACATAATAAACAATTGCTTACTGACATGGTGCCCTATATATATCCTGGAATATGTTCCCCATCAGAAGAATAATTTGGAAATGTTTTCTGTCAGTTCGTGTCTCTTTCTTTTTCTCATCTGTTTCCCTTCATCTCTTGTTTTATTTTTGGTCAGAGTCTTACCATGTAGCCCAGGCTATCCTTGAATTCCTGTTCCTCACTCCTCGGGCTGCCTGAGCGCTGGGATTGCAGGTGTGAGCCACCTTGCTAGTTGGCTCTGTTTTTATTGTAGATGGCCTTTTGGGTCATGGAACTTTAAATAAAAAAAAAAATCTCGGGCTGGTGAGATGGCTCAGCGGGTTAGAGCACCCGACTGCTCTTCCGAAGGTGATGAGTTCAAATCCCAGCAACCACATGGTGGCTTACAACCACCCGTAACAAGATCTGACGCCCTCCTCTGGTGCGTCTGAAGTCAGCTACAGCGTACTTATGAAGAATAATAAGAAATGAATCCTTGGACCGGAGAGACCAACCGGAGCAAGCCAGGCTGTCCAGAGCGAGCAGAGCCGAACAGGGACGGCCGGAGCAAGCAGGGACGCCGGAGCTAGCAGGGCCGGAGCGAGTGGGGCCGAACGGGGACAGCCGGAACGAGTGGGATCAAACCGGAGTAAGCGGAGCCGATCGGAGCGAGCAGGGCTGGCTGGAACAAGCGGGGGCCGTACGGGAGCAGCTGGGAGCAAGTGGGGCTGGCCGGAGCGAGCGGGGTCGAGCAGAGCGAGCGGGGTTGACCGGAACAAGGGGAAAAAAAAAAAAATCTCGATTTATTTAAGTGTTTGGATGTTCTCTCTGCTGAGCACACGCTTTGCTACTAAGTTACGTGCCCAAGCCTTATTAGTCCTTGATGTTTTTGGATAGGGTCTCTCTGCTCACACTAGCCTTAAGTCCACCCATCCTACAAGCTCCAGCTTTGCACACGTCAGCCCCTCCCGTACCGCTGTGCCAGCCGAGATGACTGATGGCTCTGTCAGCTCCAGCCTACTGTTGGTGATTTTTTCAGTTTTAAAATTCTGTTTCCTGGGGCTGGTGAGATGGCTCAGCGGGTAAGAGCACCCGACTGCTCTTCCGAAGGTGATAAGTTCAAATCCCAGCATCCACATGGTGGCTCACAACCATCGGTAACGAGATCTGGCGCCCTCTTCTGGAGTGTCTGAAGACAGCTACAGTGTACTTACATATAATAAATAAAATAAATCTTTAAAAAAAAAAATTCTGTTTCCTTTTCTTTTTGGTCCCTTTCCGTTGGTGCTGAATGTGGAGCCCTGCATATGCCAGGCTTTTCTTTTCTTTTCTTACTTACTTTCTTTTTCTTTTTCATCTGTTTTATGAGTGTTTGTTCTGCTTAAAGCACAGTTACAATGGGTGCTTTAAAGCATTTTCCTGCACTCTGATGTTATCCTATGGTGTTATCTTTTGTGTTCTTTCCTCAGTAAATTTGCTTAGATTTTCCAGGTTCTTTGTTAAGTAGTTGTACTGGCTGGTTTTGTGTGTCAACTTGACACAGGCTGGAGTTATCACGGAGCAAGGAGCATCAGTTGGGGAAGTGCCTCCAGGAGTCCAGCTGTGGGGCATTTTCTCAATCAGTGATCAAGGGCGGGGAGGTCCCCTTGTGGGTGGGACCATCTCTGGGCTGGCAGTCTCGGATTCTATAAGAGAGCAGACTGAGCAAGCCAAGGGAAGCAAGCCAGTAAAGAACATAACCTATGGCCTCTGCATCAGCTCCTGCTTCCTGCCCTGCTTGAGTTCCAGTCCTGACTTCCTTGGTGATGAACAGCTGTATGGAAGTATAAGCTGAATAAACCCTTTCCTTCCCAACTTGCTTCTTGGTCATGATGTTTCTGCAGAAACCCTAAGACAGTAGTTTTGGATTATATTCTGTATAGTTTAATTGAGAATCTAGAGTATCTTCCAATTGTAAAGAAATTACTTTTTAAAAAGATATTTACTAAGTTGCAGTTTCAAGGTCTGATTTGTTTCTGTACACCCATGAAGAAAATAGATTCATAGGAATTCCATGTGTACTGCTTTGAAAAGCATCTATCTGTGAATACCTACATCCTCACCAACAGGGTATGAATTCCTTATCTGTACGATCCTCACCAACATTTGTTAATTTGTTTTTATTTTGATAATTACCATTTTATCTGGGGCAAAAATTACTTCACTGGAGTTTTGGTGTCTATTTCTTGGTCCTTCCAGCACATGGGATGTGCTACCAGGCCAACTAAACCGGGGTAGTTTCAGTCCTATCACTGAGCTAAATGCATTAGTGTTCACAACAGAGTAACTGTTGGGAGAGTCACGTTTATTCTTCACCTTGTCACTTGTATCATGGGCTGTTTTGGAGAGGGAAAGTCAGGTTCTTAAGCCTTAAAAGAATGTGCCTGTGCTGTAAAATATAAGCAGAATCTTTATATTAGCTTTAATTTATCAAGAAGCAAAACCTAGCCACTCAGCTCAGTGCAGACCTGCCTCAGTCCCGAGTTCATGAGCTGTGTTCTCCACACAGGTTCAGTTTAACTTGCAGCTTACAAAACCAAGCACATCCATAGATGGGCAGCCGGGAGCCGCTGTTAACAGGCCTTGTTCAAATGATAAGGAAAAGTAAGTACTCAACGGACAAAACAGCTTAGTGTTCTCCTCTTTCAAAGTCATTAAAAAAAAAAAAAGATGTGTTGAGTGTTTTGCCTGTATGTATATGTGTACACAACATATTTATCAGGTTCCCACTGAGGTCAGAAGAGGATATCAGGATCTCATAGAGCTGAAGTTCCAGAGGATTGTAAACTGTGGTGTGAGTGATAGGAACCCACCCCGGCGGGCTCCCAAGGGCTGCAAGTGTTGATGCTGCAGCCTTTTTGTAGCACTTTAAAAGCCACATTTAAAGATGTTAGCAGGGTTTGAAAGCCTTGTATTTATCTATGACTGCCATTTTTGTTGAGACAGGGTCCAACTCTGTAGCTCTGGCTGTCTTGAAATTCAATATGTAGACCAGGATGGCCTCAAACTCAAGAGAAATTGCTTGGCGCTGCCTCAAGTGCTGGATTAAAGGTGTGTGCAACCAAGCCCAGCTTATCTAAGATATTTTATATTAAAAATTTAGAATTATTTTTAGCTTTGAAAAAGTGATTTCTCTTATGTGATTATAGGACTCCGCCCCCTAGATAATATAGTAAAAGATTTTCTTATAAGACTGCTTTTACGGGGCTGGTGAGATGGCTCAGCGGGTAAGAGCACCCGACTGCTCTTCCGAAGGTGATAAGTTCAAATCCCAGCATCCACATGGTGGCTCACAACTATCCGTAACGAGATCTGGCACCCTCTTCTGGAGTGTCTGAAGACAGCTACAGTGTACTTACATATAATGAATAAAATAAATCTTAAAAAAAAAAAAAGAAAAAAAAGACTGTTTTTACAAATATTTGGATCTGTACATAGAAGTCCCTTTTAAAGCTAGGCATGGTGGCACACACCTTTAATTCCACCATTCAAGTGGCAGAGACAGGTGGTTTTTCTGTAAATACAAAAGCCAAGGCTCCACTGTGAGACCCTGTCTCAGAAAGAAGGCTGCAGAGATGGTTCAGTGGTGCTCCTCCGGAGGACCTGGGTTGGATTCCCACACCCATATGGCTGCTCATAAGCTCTGTAACTCATCTTCTGGCATCCAAGGGCATACATGTGCATACATGTGCACAGACATATATGCAGGCAAAGTTTTTTAATGGTGCTCTCAAATCAGTTATGTATTTTTCCTGTCACATGTTACGTATGCCTTTGTTTTGATATGGTATGTTGTATTGACTCCAATAAATTCAAAATAATATTTTCAGTATATAACTTGCTTTCTTCAGTATTTTTCATCTCCTCATGTGTGCTATGATATATATAATCTTACAGTACTCATAGAATTTATTATTCTTATAGTTTTATCCCAGTTTTAGTATGAAGCTTGACCTTTTCTAGAAGGAAAATATTATGTATAGACAAGTGTTTTACAGTACTTCAGATTTCTGAAGCTTCAAAATTTTGGTATATATATATATATATATATATATATATATATATATATATATATGAATAATATATATTAATATATATAAGAATAAGAGCCAAGCCTAAAAGATGATTATTTTTCCTTCACACAGTCTGCAAGTATGTTATTTAGGATTTTTAGTTTAGTTTTGTTTTTTTGTACACCTGTCTCAGGTGAGCCTTCCACCAAGGGAGGACACAGATATGAAGTTGTTAAGTTCAGGCATCATGTGATCACTTAGGTGGTCAAAAAATTTTGTATTAAGGTATTTTAGAACATTTTGATTTTTGTCAACTATGAACATTCAACAGAGAAAATGAACAATAAAGTGAAAATTAAGACAAAAATTGTTTTTTTTTTTAAGTGGCGAAAGTTTAGGATTAGAATCCAAATACTTGAAGAAAAGAGAAGATAGTATTCCTTTACGTGGACTCGCCCAGAATCTGTTGAGTAATTCAGGTGAGGAGACCTGTGTACGGAGCGAATGGTACAATGTGGGTTCATTAAATGTGTCTAAGACTGAAGTAGTGACATGTTATGTGTTTTGTCTCTCTTGCAGACCATCAGAAAGACGGCATGCTGGGAGCGTTCCAGATATCTTCCAAACCCACCGTTCCCCTGTCCTCATCTTCATCCTATTTCCCTGGGCAGTTACCAAGTAGTTAATCCAACACCTTTTATTGCTTACTGACAGTTTAGGAATTCAAGTGATTTAACATAACCAATTTTTTTCTGGTTCCTGTTAGGTCATTTGGATCCTTTATAATACTGCTGCCATTTACAAACTTAGCAAATTGATAAGGATTCTGAGTAAATGGTATTTTTTTTCTGTGAACAAAACAGAATGTTTCAAAAACAGTCACTGACTGAATTGTATCAGCTTCTTACCAGTTGGTCTGATTAGGGACACTTAATCAAAGATACACCTGCAGAGAATATAAGCTGAAGACTTGTGATTCATACGATCATTTTTATTATAAAAAAAAAAAAATTCGCTTCTCTTCAACGAGGCGGCCAAGCGGCAGACGCCAACATGCAGATCTTCGTGAAGACCCTGACGGGCAAGACCATCACTCTTGAGGTCGAGCCCAGTGACACCATCGAGAATGTCAAGGCCAAGATCCAAGACAAGGAAGGCATCCCACCTGACCAGCAGAGGCTGATATTCGCGGGCAAACAGCTGGAGGATGGCCGTACCCTGTCCGACTACAACATCCAGAAAGAGCCCACCTTGCACCTGGTGCTGCATTTGCGCGGTGGCATCATTGAGCCATTCCTTCGTCAGCTTGCCCAGAAGTACAACTGTGACAAGATGATCTGCCGCAAGTGCTACGCACGCCTGCACCCTCGTGCAGTCAACTGCGGCAAGAAGAAGTGCGGCCATACCAACAACCTGCGCCCCAAGAAGAAGGTCAAATAAAGCTGGGGTCATACCTGGCCTGTGACCCTGGGACTAAATAAAGTCCCCTTCCATCGGAAGAAAAAAAAAAAAAAAAACAAAAATTCTTAATTTGCCACCTTAGAGTTGGGCAAGCTTCCACCTGTGATCATTGAGCCTTACATTGATTTTTACATTGCAAGTTTTTTTTTGTTTGTTTGTTTTTTGTTTTTGAGACAGAGTCTATTATTATGTAGTTCAGACTGTCCTGGAACTGGCTATGTATGTAGACCAGGCTGGCCTCAAACCCAGATCCACTTGCCTCTGTGTCCCAAGACCTAGGACTAAAGGTGTGTACCACCAAGCCTGAGTTACACAATATATTTGGTTTATTTTCTCCTCCCAGATGGTCTCCAATTTCCTACCTACCCAATTTCATGTTCTTTCTCCCTTAAAAAGAAAGCCAGGCATGGTGGCTCACGCCTTTAATCCCAGCACTCAGGAGGCAGAGGCAGGCGGATTTCTGAGTTCGAGGCCAGCCTGGTCTACAAAGTGAGTACCAGGACAGTCGGGGTTATACAGAGAAACCCTTTCTCAAAAAAAAAAAAAAAAAAAAAAGAAAAAGAAAAAGAAAATTAAAATAACCAATCAGTAAGATAAAAATATCAAACCAAAAACAGCGGATTCGACCTTGTGTTAATCAAGTTCTGGGTATGGGTGTTTAGAGTTTGGTTGATATACCTAGTGACAGTCTTAAGCACTTTGAGTGAAATTAAGTATTCATAGTGAGTAAATTATTTTCTCCAATACACTTGATCTATGAAATAATTTGTATATAAAAATCATTGGGACAGTGTATTTACATGACTGAAGTGCCTTAGTCATCTGGGTGGAGCATAGTTAATTTTGACACCTCCATACAAGATCAATATAATAACACCATAAAAATTCATAGGACTTTTTATAATATTAAATTTTGTGCTCAGTGTTAATAAAGCAGGAAAGTTAACTATTGGAAGTTACAACTTTATCACTATTAAAAACTTCCAAGAATTATTCTGTGGAAATTAAGTAGTTTTAAGAAACAAAATGAAACAAAAAAACCAAAACAACCCTCTATAATCTTAGAGGTCTAATTTTGTTTTCTTGTTGACAACCACCCAAAGGAAATTAAAATCCCAAGACCCCAGAAATCTTATCTGTAAAATGTAACAATCATGTGATATTTTAAAAGTTTCAAGGGGCTGAAGAGATGGCTTAGTGATGATCAGCACTAGCTACTCTTTCAGAGGACATGGGTCCTAATCCCAGCACCCACTTGGCAGCTCACAATTTTGTCACCCAGAGTGCATCAGGCATGCATGTGGTTTCTAGGCAAAACATTTATACACATTAACTTTTTTCAGGTACTTTACACTGTTGCAGACATTTTGAGACAGTGACATATTAACCACAAGGGCCACAGGAAGCCGGGAATCTTTAGCCTCACTTTCAGGATGATGGCTGCCGCTAGCCGTCTTCAACAAGAAGGGCTGTAATTAAAGTTCAGTGATGGGAAGAACATTGCTCTAACTACTTGAAAGCACTTATTCTGGGAAGAAGTCTCTGCAGCACAGGGCTGTTGTAAATACTATAAAATAAACCTAAGAGCTGGGGCAGCCATTGGAAAGGGATATAAGACATATATAGCTTTTTAAAAGAGATACCCTCCCCTTACTATTTATAAACCTGTTTCCACACTAGGACAGCTCATTTCCACAGCAGGGTGTTGGTGAGCTGTCTCTGTGCTAAGTGCACACAGCACCAACTCTCTGCTCTACCTCTTCTGCTTTTGTCTGAAATTGTTTTGTGTTGCATAACTGTACACGTGTTAATAATCAGAATGTTGCTTTTTGCTATTTCTGAAAACTGTGACCTTTGTTAATAAAGCACTGAGATTTGACTGTTTTATATGCAAGAAGCATGTTTAGAAAATAAAAGACTAACTGAATGTGTGCTTAGGAAATCAAGCATTTCCAGTTGACCTACAAACTTTGTTATTTTTATCTTCAGGCTTTTTGTTTTTGGTGAGGTGAGGGCAGCAAATAGATTGCAGAAGGTAAGTTAAGGTAAGAAGATTTGTAACAAAGCCTAAACTGGCCTTACAGGGAGGGACTCACAGATCAAGACCTTTTTAAAAAGAAAAAAATCATTAAAATATTTAATTTTATTAACAGAATATTTACATTTGAGACCTTATTTAATCATAGTGAATGCTCCAAGTTTAAAAAGCATTAGGCAGTAACCACACACAAGATGAAAACAGTGTAAACTATACAATACTTTATGTACATTTTTACAAAGTAACACTTTTTTAAATAATATAACTGGACACAAAAATATACACTTTAGAGAAATTCACATCAGTAATTGTATAAAGCTCTCTTCTAGGGTCCTGAAAATTTAGGACAAACATTAGCTCTGTAAATAAAGTGTTACTGTGACAGTCCTGAAAGGCCACTATATATATTTATCTACATATAGATATCACATTGACATTTTCAAGGCTACCAGCTTTACTATATAATTTTTAGATTATGTATTCAAGTGTTGAGGTCCTTATGATTATGCAAATATCAAAAGAATAGTGGTATAAGAAGCAGAACAGATTTAAACAAGTTGAGCCAGATGTATAGGCTCTGACCACCCCAATTTGAATTCTAAATGGCTGATCTTTTCATATACTTCAGAACAGCAGTGAATAACGTTTTAAATAAAGTTATGGCAAACAAGCTTGAAACATGATTCTGGTTTTCTACAATTTTCACAAGTTCTTTTAAATGCAAACAATTCTTTACCATTTCTCTTCTAGTGCATCTGCATTAAGGCTTTGAATTATTTGACCCAAGATTTTACAATGACTCAGGTTTTACAAGGTTAAAGCGAACAGGTCCATAACCATCCTGCCTCCTGTGTCACTGAATCAGCACGAGCAGGGAAAGGCTCAACACCTAAGGAAATGGCAGAGACGCGCTGACAGCGGAGTTACAGATAGAGCTTTAATTAAAGATGTGTAATAAAACAGTTTAGTGGCAAGAGAGTGGTGCTAATATAAACAAAAGGTTTCTTTTTGAAAGAAAGTGTAACATCTTTGGAAAACTGTCCCGGTTCTTTCTTTAGTTCCCACGGAGTTCATGCAAGTATTTCTTAAGACAGTCTTAAAGTACACTGCAGATGGAAATGGAATGTACATCCAGAGCTACAGGTGAAAACTAAGACCAGGGTGCTGCGAGAGAGAAACGTCTTCCTGATCTCCGTCACACGTTCGTGTCCTGGAGTAAAGGTTCTTTGGCCTCTCCTGGCGCTTGTGTACTGTGAGGATGACTGTGACTGCCACAGTGCTTCCTCCAACTGCTGGACCTTAAACTTAAATTAGTGTGTTCTGGAATGAACAAGGCAACGAGCAGAGCCAGCAATACCGAGCAGGCTCCGAAGAGGAACGGAGGGCCAGGGATGATGGAGTTCTGAGGACGAGACAATCGTTAGGGTTTGCACAGATGCTGACACCCCCCCTCCGCCCCCGCCCCCGCCCCCATCAGTTGCTCAGTGACTGCTCAGATTTCTTTTTTTTAAGTCAATGCCTTTATTGAAGCAATAGCTATAAAATCATTTTTTCAGGAGAAAAGGTATTTTTATTCTTAATGTAAAATCCTGCCCACAAAAAACTGGCAAAGTGGGCTGGAAAGATAGCTCAGTGGTTAAGAGCACTGACTGCTCTTCCAGAGGTCCTGAGTTCAATTTCAGGCAACCACATGAAGGCTCACAACCATCTGTAATGGGATCTGATGCCCTCTTCTGGTGTGTCTGAGGACAGCAATGGTGTACTCAAACCTTTAAGAACAAAAACTGGCAAAGTAACTTAAGACAACTGTGGGTAGCTTTTAGCACAGAGCCTGAACTACACATATTAATACACCTGTAGAATCATTTGTTTCAAAAATAAATACAATACTGCTAACCACAAAAATAAGACATTTTAGCCCAAATCATATTCATTGTGGGCAAAACCCTATAGAATCCCTGTTTCTGTTGTATATGTCCCACAATATTAAATAGGTCTGCCTGGGGGAACTCTTGCTTAATCAAGAAAACTGCAGAGCTGTTGGCTCAATGGTCCATGTGGTTTGGGGTTGGTAACTTCAGTTGAGAAACGAAGCAAGCAAGTCAACAAATGTCTACCGTACATTCCATGTGGCCATAGATGGCAGCTGCTTGGCACTGCAGAAGTCAGAAGGAAAGAAGGCAGCAGTGTGGAAAGGGGCCGTGGCTGCCATGCCATTAGGCACAAACTGACAAAATGTGGTTTCAGGTGATTTTTTTCATTCTAATTTTGCAAGATGATACTCGGAAGAATAGTCTCTTAGGCTTTAGTTTTTTGTTTTTTTTTTTAAGATTTATTTATTATTATATATAAGCATTGTAGCTGTCTTCAGATACCCCAGAAAAGAGAGTATCAGATCTCATTACAGATGGTTGTGAGGCACTGTATTTGCTGGGATTTGAACTCAGGACCTTCAGAAGAGCAGTCAGTGCCCTTAACCACTGAGCCATCTCTCCAGCCCCAGGCTTTAGCTTTTAAAATTACTTAAGGCCTATTCATGCTAGAAAGTTTTACACAAAAGCTTTTGTTTTCAAAAATATCCTTTAATCCAGCCAAATAAGTGAAGAATTACCTGTTCAAAGTGATGCTGAGGGCTTGTGTTTGTCCCCAGGTCTGTTCCTGTGATTGGCAGTTCTTTAAGTTCCACATGGAATATGTAGAAAATGAACCCATAAAGGGCTGGTCCTAGACCATTGCACAATCCTCTGATTCCTGTTATCATTCCTTGAACAACACCTACATGTTTAAAACAACCATTTAGCACATTACCCTTTCCTACTTTTTAAAAAACTGCAAATGTGAAATTAATCTAAATGGAGATTTTTAATGCTACCAGCAACTTCCTCTCCTGGTATTAACTGCTGCTGAGCCGCCGTCAGTAGTTCTTGCCCGAGGCCAAGGCAAGCCCAGACATCACATAAGTAGATAGCAAACGCACCTGCTCTTGGCAGTAAGTCAGTCATTAAAAGCATCAAACACAGTTTGTTTGTTACCACTGAGTGATGCTCAATTTCTCTCGGCTCATCTTGGTAAATGAAATTGCAAGCTCTTTTAACCACAGGCTTTCCCTTCCTCATCTTACTAAATGACCACTACTGTGTTCCGAGGAACCCTGAGGTACCTATCACAATAGCCCAACTGCAGTGAACCTCAGGAGTAAATTAGGACGTGAATGGACAGTGTCCCTCACAGGTGCACATGCTGAATGCTTGCAGTGAGTCCTGGAGGGATGAATATCTTGTCTCTGGCTTCATCCCATCTACTCCCTGTCGACCAAATGATTAGTAGCTTCTACCACATGCCTCTACTGACATCTTCCTTCCTCTGGACCCAGTGGCCCATATAAATCCTTTAAGATGTTTGTTGGGCATTTTGTCATGATGAGAAAGCCACAAACAGCTAAACATTCAATATTTAAGAAAGGATAAGTGACTGATGGCCACTGGAAATTAGTATCTCAGAACCTGCTTTAGCACAGGCAGCAAACTTAGAACATTATAAAGATACACTAGTTTAGTACTTAGGCAAGAGAAAAGCACAGATATAATATTGTATTCTTTTAAGTGACTAACAAGACTTCACTCACCCTGTTGATCTGCATCAGCAGTCCGTGAAACAAGGGCGCTAACAGCTGGAAAGGTGATGCTAGACATGGCAGCCACTGCCCCAGCAGCCCACATCATCCTGTGGTCAAAGCAGCGAGACCAACGTTACTATTGCTTCTCCATTTTCCTGTCAAATCAGACCAAGTCATCCTGACTGTACAATAGCTGTGTGCGTTCTCTCTTCCTCTAAGTGGCTCTAGGCTAGTCTGTTAAAGGTGCAGCTCATGTACTATGGAAGCAGCAACTACTTGTTCACAAAAAAAGTGTACTTTGTTATAAAATTGGGTTGTTCCAAACCATAATGTGGAATATTCTTTGTGTTGGAAGATGAGAAATTGTGTTGAGGATTATACATAAAATTAATAAAGAAACATCAAGTGTATTTAAACACAAGCCAGCAGTCTTCTAAAGTTCCCATGGCTTTGCTATTCATCGTAAAGGTCACTGGTTGACTTTAATGTCAGGAATATGGAGGGTACATAAGCTGGAAACCCCTGGCTTGTTGGAAAGAAATACTTCACATTTGTGGGCACCTCTGCAAAGGCTGGACTGGAAAATACATTAACCACTGAAACACATTCTCCATGTTTACTAATACCCAAATCCAAAGAAGATCTGGGCAAGTCAGTCCTGCAGGACAGCAGCCTGCACGCAGAGCTGAGCTGGGTCGGAGGGTCGGGGGAAGCAAGCCGACTGCTCACTCCCACCTGTCGGGAAGAACACTGGCTTTTGTTTTGCTTTTCTTAACCAGGAAAAAAAAATATGTAATAAGCTGTCAGGGCTTTGTTGGCACAGATTCCTGTGATGTTTCCTAGTAACAAACTAATTAGATTAAATGCTCCTTAGAGATTCGATAGCTTAATCTCACGGGGGAAAAAGCCAGTGTGTAGCCTTCAGCCACTCTTGGATATATAAATATACGTGGGAAATTGTACTATGCATGCTTGAAGTACAGCAAGAAACAGATTCAAGTCAATAGCTTGGCTGAAAAGAAACTAAAAGGTCGGGGCTGGGTGTGGTGGTGTCCACCGGCAGAACTAGCACTGTGAGGCAGAGGGAGCCTTAGCTAAAGAAAGAACGGGAGAAAGCACCAAGACCCTCCTTCATAGGGAGATGTCCGCGGGTACGCTGCCCACGCCCCTGTAGATGGCTCCACTTCCAGGTCAGGCTCACATGGACAGCACTGTTTTGGACTCTGGGTTAAGTTCACACACACCACACGTCTATGATGTTAGGACAAAGATGTGTTGGAGAGTTGGAAAAGGATCGGGGAGGCAGATGGTAGTGGGCTGACTTAATCAAATTACATCATACAAATAAAACTTTCAAAGAATATAGAAAAATTAAAACATCACAATATTTATACCTACCAAGGTTCTGAACCAAAGCCGTACCATGCCAACTGCAATATTTGAAATCCCAGACCCAGTAAGATTGTGTTCTTATTTCCAATTGACCTCATGAGTAAACTCAAGACTATGGTCTGAAAGACAAACACAATTATCACAAAGGTTTTTTTTTTCTTTCTTTTAAAAAAAAAAAAACTGCATTTCCTTCCTTCCTTCCTTCCTTCCTTGAATTGGTTTTCTCCTTGATGGCAAGTACCTTACCTACAGAGACATCTTGCTGGCCCATGTCACAAAGTTTTGAAAAAGAGACAAAAAAAGTGTTTCTTCCCTCTAATGAAGTAGCTTTTAACACACGTGCAGAGTCAGAGTTAGAAAGCTCCAGTCACACTTTCTATCTCCTTATTTAACACTTACAGAGGACCACAATGACAAACGCCTCCTGGCTCCTGATGGAGATGACCATCATCTAACAGCCTGAATGAAATCCAAAGCCAAGCGAGCCCTAGTGGTGCTCTGAATGAGAACGGACTCCATTCAACCATCTGTTTTCAATACTTGGTCCTAATATTGGTGGAACTGTTTGAAAAATATTAGGTATGGCCTTGGAGAGGGATGCCACTGGATGTAGGCTTTGGGACCTCAAACATCCCACTGTTCTCAGAGGTACTCTGTCTCCTACATGTGGACCAATCAAGCTCTCAGTTCTGCTTCAGCATCGTGCCTACTTACCAGCTGCCATGTTCCCCACCAGCTTCTATGTTCTGGAACTGTGAACCCCAGACTCAACTTTCTATAAATTGGCATGGTCAGTGTCTTATCACAGAAATAACAAAACTAAAATATACCTCAATGCTATCCTATGGCCACATACAACTTCATCTAAGCCTGCTGTTGAAATCCTGAGGATTCTATGAACTATGAAGTAAGATTTAGGAAATTTATATTTAAGAGCACAGAGTTTGTAAAAAATCATGATGGACCACAATCTTTGAGATCTTGGATGAATCCACTTCAGATTTTTTCTTACCAAGTAGATATAACAGCAGCAAGTTCAGAATTCAATACTGGATGAAATGAATCATTTATATGAAGTGCTTAGAGTTGTGCCTGGCACACAGGAAGCATCTCATACATGGCTTTATCAGTAGATGGACATTCCAATAGTTCTAATATAAATGAAATTCAGCAGGGACTAGGGCATCAAAACCAACTTTGCTATTCTAACTAATGTGGATCATATCATACAAAATGACTAAGTCTGTAGAAGTGGTACCCAAATCACTCTCATTACTTCCTGACACATCAGATAATTAGAGTGCAAGTTGAATTAATCATTTAACTTTTTATGAGGTTTGGTGACAAAAGCAAAACTTCTTTTACAGCTAGGTGTGTGGTGACTCAGGTCTCTAACCTTAGCCTCGTCAGGAGAAGAACTGACCTATGTTTGAGGCCAGCCTAGGCCACAGCTGAGTTCTAGGCTAACATGAGTTAGAATCTCTGAGTCCTTGCCTCAAAAAAAGATTCCTAGAAGGATTTTCAAATGAGAAGCCATGACCTCTGGCCCAGGCTCCTAGAAACATCTGAAGACTCAGCTTTCTTCTCTAAGACTCTGGAAGAAGTGCACAGCATACAGGACTAAGTCCCCAGGCCTGCCCACCTTGTGGGATTAGACTCTGGTAACCACGCCACAAAAATGCCCCCACCCAGCAGCTTGCCAGGACAAGATCAATTCACACACACAAAAAAATGACTGGATAAAGCTAGTATTTCACATGTATAAGAAAATTTCAACTTTTATTTCCTCTAATAAGATTTTGTGTATGCTCCATCCTTGTAAAGCAATAATACAGTTCCTTATACTGTGGGTAGACAATACTACAGGTGACAACTTACATATTAGGAGGACTAGAATTGTAAACTCAAAACTGCTAAGTCCAGCATTCTACAAGAACTTGTGAAATTTTTCATAAGGAGTCACTTCCCTTGCCTCTGGAAAGGGACACATGGTTCACGGCCTCCAGGCTCCTCAGTCCCTCTTCACAAGCATCCTTCTGTGTCCTCCCTTCTCCCCTCCTTACACCCACTGCCTCCTAGTCTCTCTCTTGTTATTCCTAGCCTTGGTCCTGGACTCCTCCCGATGCCTTTGGCTGCTCTCTCTCATATCTACAATAAAGACTTTCTCCTAGTGATAGTCATATTATAGGTTCTTCACTACACTCTCTTACATTCCGGGAAAGTATACTCAAGGCTACCCCCAAACACAGTACTTGTACCTCAAAAGTCCTGCTTCCTCTTAAGACGCTAGGGCAGTGGTTCTCAACCTTCATAATACTGCTATCCTTTAATACAGTGCCTCATATGTTGTGGTGATCCTCAACCTTATACATCTATTTTTGTTGCTACTTCATAACTGTAATTTTGCTGTTGTTATAAATTGTAATGTAAATAGTTGACCTGTGACCCCATAGGGTCATGGCCCACAAGCTGAGAACCTCTGCTCTAGAGGCTCACAGTCACCTTGATGAAATCCACACAGCCTGAGGCAGGCGCCCAGCGGAAGGGCCAGCTCTGGGCACAGCACGCACTCTTCAGGGATGAGGCTCAGGAAGCTGACACTTCCCAAAGGAGAGCACAGCCACCACCAAAGCCTGCTAGAAAACAGCGCCCCAGCCCATCACTCATCACAACCGGCTAATATTGCTAATCTACGGAGTTTATGATCTTTCTCAATTTAAAAATCTAGGACCAAGAAATCCTAATTCAGGAATGAATATGGTTCAATAAGAGAGACCCTAAGAGAACACACACACACAAACAACAAAACATCTCGTTGTGTATTGCTAGCCTGTTTACCTTGCAAGTGGGAGCAAAAGGTAAATAGACTTTCATAAGGGAACTAGAAGTCACTCAAGTCAAAAACAGAATCCAGAAATACTGGTCACCTCCCTTCCTGGGGCCACATCCTGTGTATAATCACTAAGTCAGACTCTAAGAATCTCTCTCACCCAAAGGCTAAAAGACCCACTGTGTCAACAATCCCTATTCACCTGCTGGCCTTCCAGGAGCCCTTTTCCCTTACCCACACCACAGTGCCAAACGGCCCCTCTGCTTTCTTATTCATGCACCAGGAGCACTCTCACCCTTCGGGCATTCGTCTCAATATTCAAACGCCATGCCTCCTTGTATATAAGTACTTCTCAAATTACCCGGACCCATAAAACTTTATTCAAGCACTCGGGAGGTAGAGGCAGGCGGATTTCTGAGGCCAGCCTGGTCTACAGAGTGAGTTCCAGGACAGCCAGGGCTACACAGAGAAACCCTGTCTCGAAAAACAAAACAAAATCTTATTCAAGTTTCTCCACCACTTCCTGTTCCTTAAAGTTATGTTAGCAACATAAACAATGTTTCTAACTGACCATCCATCTGTCTCATGGTCCCTAGAACACAGTCTGGATAGCAGGAATCATACTGCAGCTTAACCAGGGTCTGTCAGTACTGTGACCTTCAGTGACTATTTGAAGAGTAAACTCACAGAGCAAGGAGGAGTCCTGACAGAAATCAATAAACTGTCATGCTGTCCACCACATAGTCACTGATATGTATCCATCCAAAAGCTCTCATCAATTACTAGCTCTGCTAACACGTTTTTGACTCCACAGACCAGACTTGTTTCTAGCCAGGCATGGTGGCAGAGGCCTTTAGTCCCAGGACTTGGGAGGCAGGAGGATCTCTGTGACTTTGAGGCCAGCTTGGTCACATAGTAGCTTCTTAAAGAGTCAGGACTACATAGAGAGACCCTGTCTCAAAAAAAAAAAAAAAAAAGCCCACCAACATGCTTGTCTTAGTTAAGGTTTTACTGCTATGAACAGACACCATAACCAAGGCAACTCTTATAAGGACAACATTTAACTGGGGCTGGCCTACAGATTCAGAGGTTTAGTCCATTATCAAGGAGGGAGCATGGCAGCATCCAGGCAGGCATGTTGCAAGAGGAGCTCAGAGTTCTATATCTTCATCTAAGACTGGCTTCCAAACTGCTAAGAGGAGGGTCTTTAAAGCCTACACCTACAATGACACACTTCCTTCACCAAGGCCACACCTCCTAATAGTGCCAAGCATACTCAAAGCAGCACAAGGCCTTTACTGAGTAAGGCCTCATTTGGATGACATCAGTTTAACTAAAGCAGAAACTCACCTGTGCAATAATGGACAGAATGCCAAGGACTGCTATAAAGGCTGCCACACTTTCTGGGGAAAATTTCATTATCTAGAAGGTTTCCAAAACAAGTAAAATTAATGAAAAAAGCACAGCACATATATACTAGTGTAACACTAGTGTAACCTAACCACATGTATATTAACATTAAATGGCTAGAAAAATGCTTATTGACATTTTCTCATTCTAATTCTAACCATACACATTTTTCCTTCAGGAAAAAAATGGCTTACCATATTTAAAATACCTTCTTATATATAATAGACCTCTTTTATTTGGCCATAACTAAGCTATCAAGCACCTAAAACCATTTTAAAAATAACTACATGAGAAAAAAAAAAAATGCCGGGCGTGGTGGCGCACACTCGGGAGGCAGAGGCAGGTAGATTTCTGAGTTCGAGGCCAGCCTGGTCTACAAAGTGAGTTCCAGGGCTACACAGAGAAACCCTATCTCGAAAAAACCAAAACAACAACAACAATAATAATAAACTACATGAGGTCCTGGGTTTCGTCTCCAGTACCAAGGCTGGGGAGCATAAACAGGTCCTCTGCCTGGAGGTTAAGTTCTTGTTGGCTATTAGTTTATAAAACATATTGTCGTGGTAGTTCTAGAGTCACCAGGGAAGAGAAAACCTTAACTTAAAGTTTTCCTCAGCCTGGCCTCTAGGCGAGGGTGTGGGGAATTTCCTTGATTTCTGACTGATGGAGGAGGGTCCAGCACCACAGACGGTACCGTCCTGGAACACGCGGTCCTTGGGAGGAGCAAGCCAGGAAGCACCATTCCTGCATAGTCTCTGCTTCACTTCCTGCTTCCAGGGTTCTGCCCTGATTTCCTCCAAAGATGGGACTGTACATGGAATATAAGCCAAATAATCCTTTCTTGCCTGAGTTGCTTGTGGTGAGTGTTTTATCACAGCAATAGAAAGCAAACTAGAGGCTGGTGAGATGGCTCAGCGGGTAAGAGCACCCGACTGCTCTTCCGAAGGTCCCGAGTTCAAATCCCAGCAACCACATGGTGGCTTACAACCATCTGTAATGAAATCTGATGCCCTCTTCTGGAGTGTCTGAAGACAGCTACAGTGTACTTACATATAATAAATAAATAAATCTTAAAAAAAAAAGAAGAAAGCAAACTAGGACAAGTATTCATTTTAAAGATGAACACAG
This sequence comes from Mus minutoides, assembly GCA_902729485.2. Lineage (NCBI taxonomy): Eukaryota > Metazoa > Chordata > Mammalia > Rodentia > Muridae > Mus > Mus minutoides. The sequence continues at coordinate 401,570 of LR750170.1, forward strand.
CTCCCGGCCGATGATATACTGTTCTTACAGCCTTACCTGTCTGAGGTATAAGAAGAAGCTGGAGTACTGGCCGGCTTCAGGCAGGTAGGAGAGGAACACCGTGATACAGATCAGCAGCACTATGGAATCTTGACCCACTTTTTTTAAAGACTAGGACAGGAGAAACATCAACACATGCTTACATCAAAACCTCACGCTTACAACTATTTTTCTTTTTTTTTTCATCCTACTCAAACTAGTCTGAAAAATATTTCAAAGTGTTAAAATGGTTTTTTTGTTTTTAAATTCCTTTTGGTGGTGCATGCTTATATTTGCAGAACTAAGGAGGCGGATACAAAGTGATCTCCAATAATAGGCCACCTTGAGCTGCATAGTGAAACCCTGTTAATAATAAATATACAAGCCGGGCGTGGTGGTGCACACCTTTAATCCCAGCACTTGGGGGGCAGAGACAGGTGGATTTCTGAGTTCGAGGCCAGCCTGGTCTACAAAGTGAGTTCCAGGACAGCCAGGACTATACAGAGAAATCCTGTCTCAAAAAAACCAATAAATAAACAAACAAACAAACTTTAAGATGCCCCCAATCCCCAAAGCATCCAGAGAAGTATCTGGATCCCACTGAGTTAGGTATTCTCTTTTGCCAAGGGACACTTACTGCAAAGGGGTCAGCCTGTTCCCAGGAAATGGGAGCTCCCCACGACGCTGGCCGCATCTTCTCAGGCAAAGACTCCGGTACAGCAACCAGGATGAAGCAGATGTCTAGCAGGGCTATGGCGGTAGCAAGGACCACCACTAAGCTGTCCCCATACACTCGCCCAAGGTAAGCTCCAATTGCAGGGCTGGTAACCAAGCTGGCAGCGAATGTAGCAGAAACCTACAATCAGGAACAGAGAAAGGGTTTATGTGGGGCTCCCCTGTCAGCACCCTTCCTGTTCTGCAGCAAGCCAGCCGCAACTGCACTCTTCCTGTGCTCCCTCGCAGGAAGGTCAGCACATCAGCTTCTTGCTTTAGGGGAAGATGGTCCAGCCTCTGAAACCTTCTTTTAAACTTTGTGGAGCCTTTTGTGTAGGTTTATCCTACAGAGCAAGTCATAGGAGAGCAGACCTACAAGTCAACAAGGAGCTGAAAGGTGACTGGCTGTCCGGGGAAGTGAGGAGCACAGAGCCCACGAACCACACACCCTCCTGTCCTGTGGCGTCCACAGCACAGGATCCGTCCCTTGCACTCTCTATAAACAGTCTCTAATCATTCACTGCTGCAAGGGATTCAATTTCATGGGGATTTTTCTCATCAAAATTAAATAGATAATTAAATGTTTATTATGATACATATTTAGGGCTAGCTGAAATCAGACTTAGATACTTTTAACAAAAGGACCAGGACGAGCAAAAATACCTGTCACTGAAACCTTCTCTCGACCTCTAGAGAGGTGTGGACAAGCCTAGCAGAGGCAAAGATTACAGAGAACCCAGTAACCCCAGACAAAGCTGGCTTACCACACAGGTGAACTGCAAATCAGCAGATGTGAAAGCAGATAACGCCTAATCAAAACCATGGTCTTCAGAAGGAACTAGAAATTAGAGCCAGGACTGGTAACTGCCTACCTTGTGTGAGGCCCTATGTTTACTCCAGTATTAAGAGAAAAAACAAGAAATAAAAATGGAAACTTTACTGTTTCTATGCCATTTTGACTTTTGAATGTAGTTAATCAACACAATAGTGTATATTTGCAACTTTATGAATAATGATTAAAATGAATTCAGGTATTTTTTTAAACATTCACTCATGTATGTATGTATGTATGTATGAATGTATGTATGTATGCATGCATAGAAGTCAGAGGACAACTTGTCACAGTTAGTTCTCTACATTTTACTATGTGGGATCCAGGAATCAAACTCAGACTATCACCCCTTCCGATCTTTACTGGTAACACACTCATAAATATAAAATAAAATGGAAACAAAAACAAAACAAAACAAAAACAAAAAAAACAAAACCTACAAGCTGTTGTTTGAGGGTCCTGTGTCTCTCACAATTAAAAATTTAAAAAGCTGTATCTTTTAACCCAAGCATCCATCAAGAGGCATTCACCTCTTAATTAACAAAATGTAGTTTGTCCCAAACACAGAAACACTACACAGCAACTTGGATGGATCGGGTTAATCTCAAGAGTGCACTTAGCCGAAAGATCCTAGACATAAAAAGACTGACTTATACTATGCAATTTGTATGAAATGTCTACCAAAGGCAAAAGCATGTAGAGAGAGTGCAGACTGCTGTCTGGCCTCAGGGAGCAGAGGATGATAAGTGGGTCTGAATGTTCTTTGGGTCAATGGAGATATTCTAACACCAGACAGCCTGGTGTCTCATTATGGCGCCAGAGCACAGAGGCAGGAGCTCCCAAACACACGTGGGACAGAGGCGCTCAAATCCACCATCACACCAGGTGAGCTCACATCTGCAATGCAGCACAAATGCCAGAGCAGGCTCCCTCTGGGCTTTACCCTCTCAATCCTGCCAGCTCACAAGCTTCCTTTGTCCTGTCTCTCAAGCTGCACCACCTGTGTCAGTGCCATGCTAGGCTAGGCCTTTAAAGCCTGGAAATGCTTCACTTGATCTTGGTCAAAACTTAGATGTGACCAAGCTGGAAAATTCTTTTTGTTGATTTTTCTTTTGAGTGCCTTACTATGTAGCTCTGGCTGTCCTGGAAATCGCTCTGTAGACCAGGCGGGCCTTAAATTCAAAGATACCTGGATCTGCCTCTGGCTCCTGGGATTAAAGATATGCACGACTAGCCTTGTGGAGTTTTGTCTGTAATGCCAGCACAGAGGCAGAAGTAAGCCAGCCTGGGTAGAGTAAAGCCCTCTCTAAAGAAGAAAAAGGCTTTGGCTAGGAAAATTTTAGTTACTTCTAAATAACCCTAAGTTCCAACTGTAATTATCGTGATAGTCGTACAACTCTACAAGAAATGGATGAATTTTAAGTATACTTCAAGAAAGCTGGTTTTTAGTTTTGTCTTTTTTTTTTTTTTTTTTTCCCAAGACAGGGTTTCTCTGTGTAGCCCTGGCTGTCCTGGAACTCACTCTGTAGACAAGGCTGGCCCTGAACTCAGAAATCCACCTGCCTCTGCCTCCCAAGTGCTGGGATTAAAGGCGTGTGCAAACAAACAAACCATCACCAAAACAACAACAAAAAACAACAACAAAAAAACAACAACAAAAGCCCCACTGGCTATCATCAGCCTCATGATTATTTAAAGGTTTAATCCCACAACTGAAACCACTAGTACTTTTTGTGAGTTTGCCCCTTCATCTCTCCCTACCCTTCCTTTCTCATGCAGCTACAACACCCAGTCCTTGTTTATCACACATGTATCTTGTGTTTGCTCAAACTCCTCACTGCCCTAAGTCTTTCTGACATTTAAGTAACAGTATATGATTATGGTTCTGGCAGTCATTTTATTCTTAGATTTGAAAGGAAATCAGACTGTACTGCAATTACTCACTATAAATATTGGCAAGCAACTGTCTGAGACACATGAGGTAAAAAGGCAGGACACTCTTTTCACCTTTATGAGGTGTGTGTGTGTGCACGTATGCAGGGAGGGTCTGCCATGATACACATATGGAGGTCAGAAGAAAAGCTGCAGAAGTCAGTTCTTTTCTACCATGTGGGTTCTGGAGATCCAAACCAGGTCATCCGGCAGGCTAGCAAGCTCGTTTACATGCTGAGCCATCTCTCTGGCTCTGGTTAGTACACTCTTAAAGGAATTGTACACACACACACACACACACACACACACACAAAGCCTCAAAAAAGGTTTACCAAACCCTAAACTAGATGTTAGCCTCTTATATTTTAGATTAATTCAACGAGTTACTAAATGAGTAGTAATTTTATTTCCTTATTTTAGAATTCCATTAAAAATGATACCGCAGATACACAATCATTTACATTATGACAACATATATAGATAGTTCCTAGATAGTAACTGTCAAAGCTTGTATGGTTCTAGGTTTCCGAGGCTTGTTTAATTAGCCTAGATTAATTGATTGATATACATCAGTCTCCTTAATTCTGAGATTACAGACATGAACCATCAAATCTCTGAAAAGACTTAAATGCAATCTAATGTGTGACTGTAAGTGTACTTCTTGCAGAAAGGGGCACTTACTACAGACATATTACAGCAGACACAGAAGCCTGCCGGAAGGAAGAAGTATACATACCAGCCCATAAGCCATACTCCTTTCATGCTCTTGAGTTATATCTGCTACATATGCAAATACCACAGAGAAGGTTACTGCAAAAACCCCAGAAACAGAGATAACAGCAAAGTACCACCTAAGAATGAAAGGCAAGCAAGAAAACCTGGTTAGTACAAGCACCATTACTTAAAATGCTTCTTCCTGTCTATTAGCTACAGTAAGAACAACTCATTTCAGCCAAGAACTTTCTAGGACAATGCATACATGATCACATCTATAAATCCTAGGCCAGTTACTATAAAAATGTATAGCTAGAAATGACCCTTCATTACAACTCAGATTCTATACAGAATTCAGCATTTAACATTAGGCAATATATTCTGGTAACTCTTGATCTGAACAGTTAAACTGCCAAGGGCTTGGCTGTTCTATAAAAAACAGCAATAAGATCAAAACCAGTATGATTCATGCCTGCACACAGACAAGTCCCTGCATGCTTGTATACACAAGGTACATGTTTCACTCCAGTTATTTTTGGCTCTCCAATTGTTGGCAAAACAAACTCTTTACACTGAAGAAACCTGAATGGCAGTGCTCATAAAATTAAGGCAGCTACTATAAAGAAGAACTGGGTGGGAAGGTGGCTCCTGGGTAACTAGCTTGCTGTACAAGCATGAAGGACTGAACGCAGACCCTCAACACCTACGCATACATGCAGAGCTGGGCACAGAGGTGAGCCCTGTCACCTCAGCAGTAGAGCATGAAGTGGGAGCTCAGCAGCCCGTCAAGTCTAGCATAAAAAGTGTGCTCTCTCGGCTTGGCGACTTTCTCCAAAATCAAGGTGGAGAAGTAATGCCACTAATAAGCCCAGTATTAATCTAGCTTCCACCCTTAGTCATTAACATACACACTACCATTCCATCAGGACTTTAGTGCTACTAAAAGTTTTCAATCATAGTCCTTTCCAAAATATATTTTTTGCTAGATTCCTTTGGTTAAGATTTCATTTGCATCTTCAGCGGCTTGGGTTTTAAAGCTGGCATTTAACCTATGAGAGAAGACCCTTTTACATACTTCCTAAGTATTTCTAGACACTCACTGGAAATACTTACGCCATGGAGTACAAAGAGCATTAGAGAAAAAAAATGGACATACACACATCCCTGCTAGTTTGGGGCATTTGTTCTTTTGTGTGTATGACCTTGTTCTCCTTTTCTCTAGGTAAAGAATAACACACACGCCCTTTTGTTTGTTTTCTGCTTATCAGGACAGGGTTTCTCTGTGTAGCCCTGGCTGTCCTGGAACTCAGCTCTGTAGAAAAGGTTGGCCTCGAACTTAAAGAGATTCACTTGCCTCTGCCTCCTGTGTGCTGGGACTAAGGATGTATGCTGGAACTGCCACAGTTATAATCCTAATTTTTATTAGAGTGGCTGAGAATGTTCTTCTAATAGAAGCATAGAGAAATCTGGCCAAATATATGTGTTCTGTAGGTAAGAGCTGGATTTATAGAAGGTAGTATTTAAGGCTGTGTGCCTGTAACCCAGCACTCTTTGTGACACTGGGCAGGATTCAGAGATCAAGTCCAGTCTCTGCTACATAACAAGACCTTGCTGCAAAACCAAAGTCAAACAAAACAGAACACATCAAAAGCCAGCAAAGTTTGTAGTCACACTTTCCGTCGTTCACCTAAGGATGACAGTGGGGGCTTCAGGAATGCTAAGGTGACTGCAAAGGGAGGGGAGGCAGAGTGGAATCTGGGGTCACTACAACTTACACTAAGGCTCTAGACTGCTGAACTCCAGAATCTTTCTGATATGAAAAGGAATAAACAGATTTTGAGCAATTATCATTTGGGGCTTTTAAAATAAATCCATTCCTAATGAATATAGATAGGGATGAACTGTACAAAATCCCTACTTAAGAAAATACACATCAGCACATCTCTCCAGTTTCTAAAAAGACTGCTTTGAAATCTGGGCCATGAAATCCAAAAAGCACGTTTGCTTGTAGATCTAGACCCTCACCAACATTATTCAAATACTGGTTTTTAGCATCTTCAGAGCCTTATCTGTGTCAAAAAACAAAACAAAACAAAACAAAAACCCTAAAGAATAAAATTAAATCTAAACAGATAAGTGTCTAAGAAAAGGACAAGAAATAAAGAAGCATTAGGAAAACAACAGCAGAACTCGTTGCTTCACTGCAACCCAGAAGTGAGCGCACACTTACCACGGGCTGATCGTCATTAGAGGAATAGGGCACACATGAGTGAGCGCACACTTACCACGGGCTGATCGTCATTAGAGGAATAGGGCACACGTGAGTGAGCGCACACTTACCACGGGCTGATCTTCATTAGAGGAATAGGGGCACACGTGAAGAACACGGTTAGCAGCAAGAAGGACTTTCGGCCCCAAACATCAGAAAGAGCACCAATAAGTGGGGCACTGAGGAATGACAACAAACCCTAGAAATGCGGACGTAAAGAAAGGACGGATGCTCAACATGCATGAGCCAACAATCAACTCTTGCTGGAACAAAAAACCGTATAGCAACTCTTCTTCTAGGATAAATAAATCATTTAGTTTTAAATAAACAATAATTTATTTTTTTTATTTTTTTTTTAATTTTATTTCGAGACAGGGTTTCTCTGTGTAGCCCTGGCTGTCCTGGAACTTACTCTGTAGACCAGGCTGGCCTCGAACTCAGAAATCCGCCTGCCTCTGCCTCCCGAGTGCTGGGATTAAAGGCGTGCGCCACCACACCCAGCCAGTGATTTATTTCTTACCTACATTTTGTTTTAAAATTTCTTTAGGTTGGCTAGGGAAATCATCTGTTGGCTTCTGCCTGAGTATTAAATATGAAATGCTAATGTACTTCTAACTACAGGAATTGAACCAGCAATTCTGGAAGACTATCACAGGTTATCTGATTTATACTGGTAAAAAGACTTTATAAAAAGTCTATATGGATGAAGGATTTGGGAGTAAGTTTTTCTTTCTCACCACTTTCCTTAACACTTAAGTTTGTAATGTTAGAGGAGCACTAAAACTTCTTAAACAGCCGGGCGTGGTGGTGCACGCCTGTAATCCCAGCACTCGGGAGGCAGAGGCAGGCGGATTTCCGAGTTCGAGGCCAGCCTGGTCTACAAAGTGAGTTCCAGGACAGCCAGGGCTATACAGAGAAACCCTGTCTTGGAAAACAAAAAAACAAACAAACAAACCAACAAAACCTCTTAAACAAGAATTCTAATATAAAATAAGAAATAAAAAGTCGGAGTCAAAGCTTACATAATACCCGGAGTCCAAAAAGAATTAACTAATAACTCAAATTATAATCTATCTAGTTATAAAAACTTTATTCCTCAGAGATACAATCAGCATACAAAACTATAAATATAAATACACATGTATATGTGCATACACATAGAATTAACCATACCTTTACTCCTTGAATTAGGCCATTCATCAGAAATGTATGTTTAGGGAAGGTTTCATGCAATACCTAAGACAAAGAGAAAAACCACATTACATTTTACTCTCCATAAAATGTCCACATTAACATTTTCAAACAACTCCTGCCCTTGGTTTTTCTTTCTTTTTTTTTCTTTTCTTTTCTTTTCTTTTCTTTCTTCCTTCCTTTCTTCAAGACAGGGTTTCTCTGTGTCGCCCTGGCTGTCCTAAAACTTGCTCTGTAAACCAGGCTGGCCTTGAATTCAGAGATCCATCTGCCTCCCAAGTGCTGGGATTAAAGGTGTGGGCCTCCTCTGCCAAGCTCAAACAACCTTTCATAATACAGCCTAGTTTTATTTTATATGGATTTCCAGATTAGCATGGTGCTGTGGGCTCTTAGAGATGGAGCAACTGAGCCCGCTCGTCTGGCTGGGAAGCCAGTGCTCCTTCCACTCAGAACACTGCCTGTTCTGACAACGGGGAGGCCATGAGAGGAAGGATGCTGTTGAGCACACTCAGAACATTTTGCAAGAACCAAGACATCTCCCCCTTCCTTTAGTTCCTCTTCTTGCCAATGACAAGAGTCCTTGGAAAACATTTTTTAATAAATAAAAATTGAGAAACTTAGGAGACTGGAGGAGAGCTCTATGGTAGAGCCTTGCCTGGGAGACAAGGCCCTGCCTGGGATTTATACCCAGCAGAGATGAAAGATGAAAATAACAAGTAAAATGTACATTAAAGAAGCTCATGAATGAGAAAAAGCATGTTTTTGGTTTTGTTTTTATTACTATTCCAAGATTTTAAATCAGTGGCTCCCACCCAAGTAGGCTTTAAGCTTTATTATCACAACCTAGAGAGGAGTAGGAGAGAAGACCCCACCAGCTCTACTACTAAGTCAGCAACACTGCTAAGCAACTTCCTATGCACAATGCAGCGCTCTCTTCTTTGTTGGGATGATAATTATCTAATTTCAAAGTAGCAAAGTTACAACTGGAGGTTTTAGAGTACGTGATTAGCATGCATGAGGCCCTACACTAATCCCCAGGACAGGAAGGAGGGAAGGAAGGAAGGAAGGAAGGAAGGAAGGAAGGAAGGAAGCGACCGAGCAAGCAAGCGAGCGAGCGAGCAGTGCTAGCCTGAGGTATCTTTTCCTCGTTTTTTAAAGGTTTTATTTGTGTGTGTGTGTGTGTCACATGCTTGTTAGTATATATGGAGGCCAGAAGAGAACACTGGGTCTCCTGAAGCTCAAACTGCAGATGGTTCTGAACTGCCAACAGAGGTGCTGGGAACCAAACTAGGGTCCTCTGATGAAGAGCCTGTTCTCTTAGTCACTTCATCTCAAGTGACATCATCTGTTAGTTACAATCAAGACCCAAGGAACTGAAGCAAGGACTCAGCTCCACACTCAGGGTGTTTAACTTCAGCTTTAAACAGCCTTATCAGGACTGGGACTAAATAGAGTTCAGAGGCAGATCGCTTATCAGCTTGCATGAAGAAGCCCTACATTCTTTGGTTCAATTTTACTAAAACAAGCTTTAAGACCTAGAAGTCTTGGAAACATCACTGAACAGATAACACATTATAATTAATTGTCTCTATTTGACTTACTTTCATAATGGCAGAGGTAAAGGCCACCAAGAAGCTACACATTCTTGTTATGCCCAGATACACAGTGGGTAGGATTTCAGGAGAACCTTCACGTCATACTTAACACATTTCTATCCTATAACCCCAGCTCCTATGTGACCTGAGGCAGGGGGGTTACAGAGTTTATGGTAAGCCTGGCAGTGCAGTGATAACCCTTCAGGAGCTAGTGTGCGCATCCCATACACACAAACTTACATTCTGAACAACTAAGGATACATTTTAGGTAAATTAGCTCTACCTTTTAAAAAGAAAAGGACCTCAATCAAAATGCATTCAAACTGGCATTCTTATAACTAAGTATATTATTGAGAGAGCTATCCTAACTTTAAATAAATGACAGATTATAAAGAAAAACTACTTATGTGAAGATGATTATGGCCTGTGTATTCAAAGGAACCTTGTTAAACATCAATATTTTATACACAAAAAGCAGTGATTATATAGGTGTAGATAAATCTGCCATGCAATATGGATTGTGAACATTTTTAGACTCTTGCAATCTACTTACATGGTCATTTGATTTTTTTTTTTAATTTATTATATATAAGTACACTGTAACTGTCTTCAGACACCCCAGAACACGGTGTCAGATCTCATTAGGGATGGTTGTGAGCCACCATGTGGTTGCTGGGATTTAAATTCAAGACCTTTGGAAGAGCAGTCAGTGCTCTTAACCGCTGAACCATCTCTCCAGCCCCCATTTGATATTTTTTTTAATGAACAATCTTTAATGAGCCATGAGTATAAAATGATCAAGTTCATGACCATACATACAAGTAAGCAAAGTGTTTTAAATTTCTCTTCCCGGGGCCTGGAGAGAAATGGCTTCATGACTGAGAGCACTCCCGAGCTGCTCTTCTAGAGGCTCAGAATGATGTGCAAATCCCCTTCCAGGAAACCTAATACCCTGGTGCTGGCGCCGGGTGTGCTCGCGGTGGACATACGTACAGGCAAGCAAAATACCTGTACATATAATTCTTTAAAAAATTCTATTCTGAGATTCTGTAAGCTACTTACGCCTTTTAAGACACAGACTCCTCTATATATGGGAATCGTACTCAACTTTCTTTTTCCTCACTGACAGGAGGAAATTATCCATCACCTGAGCTGTTGGTTCAGTAAAACAAACTTCTATGAATCCAAATCTCGGAAAACATAGGTAAACTCACCTTTAGCCTTTGTAGATCTTGAGCTCAAATGAAACAAACTGACTTAGGAGAAGAGAGCTATGCAATTTACCTCAAAATAATTATGTTGAGTAATACGGGCCCTGGATCTCACCTTCCTTAAACCTATCAGTGTAAAAGTCCCCCCTCTCTCCCTACCTATCAGGGTGACTATGTCTCTGCTGGGACACACCCACATGTGTGCCACCACCCTAGGTAAGGGATACTTGCAAGAGATAACAAAAGCAGTAAGTACAGGCCACTTCTCAAGAAATGACCAACTAGTGTCAGATAACTATTGAAAAGAAAGCAGGCCATCTTTCCTGCCATAGAAAAGCTGGTACGTCCATTAAGGATTACTTACCACCAATGTGGGCGCTGTCAGTAGTCCCCAAGCAAAAAACTCCAAAAAGATGACAATAACCGCATGATACACACTAGGGGAGCCTATTCCTTGAGGCTGTAGAAAGACACGTTTCCAAAAGTTAAAAAAGTAGCAGTGTACTCTGGAATAACTCACAATGATGAAGATATTCGACACTTACTGAGTGAGAACATGCTACCTATCAATGGGGATAGCTAGTCTAAACTGCAGTTTGGATGGGCTCTTTAACCCATTTTAGTCTTTCAGTTGAGGATCTGCATTCAAACAAACACCTAAGGTATTCTGTCAAAAAGACAAGTTAACACACACACCGGTTAGGAATAAACTCCAGGGCGGGAAAGACGGCTCAGAGGCTAACAGCACTTGTTAGTCTTTCAGATGACCTGGGTTTGCTTCCCAGCACCCACATCCTGGTTAACAGCCATCTGTAACTCCAGTCCTAGGGGATCCAACACTCTCTTCTGGCTTCTGCAGGCACCAGGCACACATGCAGTGCAAACAGGCAAAACAGCTATACGCAAAAAATAAAAATAAGTAAATCCTTTTTTAAAAAGTGGATGTGTGTAGGAAGCGGCTCCAGCACCCAAGAGGGCATTTGATGATGCTATACCATGCATACTGCCTTAGGGATAACAAATCCCTGTCCCCTCTCTTATTTTGTATCCTCTGGCATACCAGAGTGGCTAATACCTACAACCTGACTCCTACTGACAGTTATGTGGTTGCTAGGTGACTGAGGGTAGCCTACACATTGCCCTGCACCAACAATGACTCAACTTACTGTTTCCAACTTTACAACAGAACAAAGGCAATACAGATTGAGAAGAAAGCAGGCAGCCAATTTTGACTTCTTTCCAGGGATTGTGATATGCAGCACAAAACTCTCATGGCACTGAGCAGTGGCTGCAAGCCGTAGCTCCCAGCCAGCAGTGTAATCAGGGGCTACCGAAGGTCCAATAGTTCCCCCAGATGCCCATACACTGGGTATGGATGAGCTCTGCAAGAGCTCTGCTGACTCTCAACTGTGTGCTGTGGATGATGACGGTTTAGTTACAGAAAACAAAAACTTCTGTAAGTGTTCAATTTGTATAGTTATTTTATATACTTGTATATCCAGGGATGCATAAAAATTCCTCAGGAGAAAAGGGCTGTCAAGTCGAAAAATTCAAACAACAACCCTTTCCATTCTTAGTGGGAAGATATATTTATTCCACCAATTCCAGCAGCAGTTTGTATGCCCACAAACTGAACACGTTAAAAAAGATAAAACTAAAGCCGGGAGTGGTGGCGCATGCCTTTAATCCCAGCACTCGGGAGGCAGAGGCAGGCGGATTTCTGAGTTCGAGGCCAGCCTGGTCTACCAAGTGAGTTCCAGGACAGCCAGGGCTATACAGAGAAACCCTGTCTCGAAAAACCAAAAAGATAAAACTACAATTTACAAATAGCGATCTAAAGTCAAACAGTCATCAGTATTTAGGATGGAGCCTAACTTTAGGACTGATCTGTGTCTCACTCATTATTTTAAGATAATCTCTAACGAAAAATATTTCACATAATGGACTCCCTGTTTTATACCTTGAGAAGTCAACCCACTATGAAGGATAAGCAACCACATCTGCTTTCAAAAGACAAAACCAATTTCAGGGATCTGGATGCACCTTGACTAAAAGTACCAACTCTCCAGCTCTGGGGCCTGAGCTTCAAACCCAGGGCTCCACAAATGCTAGACACACTAGCTCTACCACCAAGCTATACATACCTCCAATCCTTACATCGGATCCTTACCGACACTTCCAAACTGAAACAATGTAAACAAAAATGTGTGCTTTAAAATAATTGAATATTTTAAATCATATGTACTTGTCAAAATACTACTTCAGAAAAGCTATTAATTTTACTTAAACTTTAAACTTCTGGCAGTACAAATAAGCTATACTACAATAATCTTCAACTTTTGGCAGATACCATGATTAAATGGGTAAGCGGTAATCCTAACTATATTTGTTTGAACAAAATACATAATCTAAGAAAACAGCTTGCTAATTTGTCCACATAAACACCCATTTGAAGCCAATACTGAAGCATAAGCTACAGAGGTGCTGTCTACCACACACCTACCAAAAACAGTACCGCTGGGACTCTAGAGCAAGGGATTCTGCATCAGCAATCCCACCAACTGCACATCAAAAATCATGTTTATACTGAACACGCAGCTCGGCTGTCATCACGGCCTAGGACAGTCTGCCAACCCTCACACAGCTGTGGCACTGCACGAGATATTAGTAACCTGGAGATAAGAAAGTACACAGGATGCTGGGTATCTATTATTTACAAATAGTATGCCATTTTTGAGCATCAGCATCTTCTGACATGGGAGAAGAGTCCTTAAGGCTATTTAAACAGATGTCTGGGTCTATAAAGACCCCCTATCTTGTGCAATATCCTGAGGCCATTCTTTAATATGGAGTAGAAAGCACTGAGGACTGGGTCTAGACACTGACTATTCTCATTAAAAGCAGGAAGAAAAGAGGGAGGCGGTTTGGTGGCAGCCCTGGTATATATGAGGCCCTAGGTTCAATCCTCCACAGTAGGTAGTGGAAGAGAAGAGGAAGGAATCTGGTACTCTTCTTCTCTGGACACATTTTATCTTGCAGACAATATAGTAGTTCGATTCCCAGCAGTCATATGAAAGCTACCATTATCTATAACTCCAAATTTGGGAGACTGAACACCTTCTTACAGCCCTAATGGGCAAAAAAAATGCACAATATGCAGAAACATATACAAGCCAAACACTCACACACAGTAATTTTTTTGTTTTGTTTTCCAAGACAGAGTTTTTCTATGTAATCCTGGCTGTCCTAGAACTCGATTTGTAGATCAGGCTGGCCTTGAACTCACAGAGACCCACCTGCTCTTCTCTCCTGAGTGCTGAAACTATAACTGTGTGCCACCACACACAGAAACATTAAAAATTTAAAGTCTCTAAAGTAGTCTGGAATAGTGGTATACTCCTAGAATTCCATCAGTTGAAAGAAACAATAATTTAAAATTAAAAAAAAAAAAAAAGAGGAACAGGAGTTTAAGGTCATCCCCATCTACATAATGAAGTTCCTGACCAACCTAGGCTACATAAAACCCTATCTCCAAAACGTCAACCTTCCTAAGTTACTATACAGAACTATATATACATTTTCACATATACATATATGCATTATAGGCTAGATCTGCATACAAGGAGGAAATGTGCACCCTTCCCCCTAAGTTTGGGTTACCCTCACTTAATATATTTTCTGGGCCCTTCTATTTTTTTGTAAATCTCATAATTCCGTTTTTTCTTTCTAGACTATTCCACTTGTACATGTGCCGCCTTTTCCTTATGCATTCATCTGCTGGTAAGCAGACTAGGCTGGCTCCATCTCTCTACTACCAGGAGTTGTGAATGTCAGTAAAGTGTAGCATTAGGAAGGAGACTAAGAGGTGACACTGCGTGCCTGGGAAACAAATGGCAGGCAAAGGACATGAGGTGCAGGAGGACACAAAACTACCCTTTTTCAAGTTTCAATTGTCATAATTCTTTTCTTTTTCTGTGTTAATTAGGGCATTAAATGTAATGGAGTTCAGCTGGTAAAAACACCTGCTGCAACAAACCTCAAGGCCTGAGATCAGTCCCCAGGACCCACTCATGGAAAAATGGAAAGAACTGAGTCCTCAGGCTTGTCCTCTGAACTCACACATGCATGAGGCACACATGACGTACTCAGGAGCACCTGTTCACACACTCATAAACAACAGTAACAACGACGACGACGATGATGTAGCAGACAGACAAAGTAAAACGAATAATACTAATGGATAAGGGTAAGACCCTAGCTGAAGCTCTCAGGCTTCAGAAGAGCCTACTACTGTACTGAGAGGCACTGAGGTGTGCGGTTAGAAACTGGGCAAGCATTAAATGACTACTTGGTCTTGCTGTATAATGATTTTATTTGTGATCTCACTGTAATGAATGATTTGATTTGGTACAAAGAACTTTCTAGCTTATCGTGATGTAGTACCATGCCTACATTTTAAAAAATCAAGGAAAATCTTATAAAAACAAGTGAGCTTGGGCTGGGGAGATGGGTGGTGGTTAAGAACACTTGCTTCTCTTCCAGAGGTTATATTTCTACCACCTACATTGGCTCACAACCATCTGTATGCAATTCTGCAACTTCAGTTCCAAGGAACCCAATGCCCTCTCTGGCCTCTGAGCACCAGAGCACACAGCAAGCAAAACACCCATGCGCGTACACTAAACGTAAATAAGTCACACCCATGCTCGTACACTAAATGTAAATAAGTCACACCCACACGAGTACACTAAACGTAAATAAGTCACACCCAGGCGCGTACACTAAACGTAAATAAGTCACACCCAGGCACGTACACTAAACATAAATAAGTCACACCCAGGCGCATACACTAAATGTAAATAAGTCACACCCACGCGCGCGCGCGCGCGTACATTAAATGTAAATAAGTCACACCCATGTGCATACACTAAACGTATCCTTAAACAGTAGTGTTATAGTTAGTATACACTACAAAGACAATGATTGAACACTTGCTAGGATATATTCTGAATGGCACAAGTTGCTTTGGTCCAACCATCTTTCTTTTCTGTCTCTTTGGGACAAGGTTGCATTCAGCTCCAGCGATTGGAATGTGCAGTGCAGCCCAGACTGTCCTCCACAACCTTCTGGCCACACTGAGCCCAGAGTGCTGGTTTTAGGTGCATGCCGCCTTTCTCAACTTTACTTCTTAGTCCTAGAAACTTTAACCATGTCTTTGTATGCACTAAAACTGAGAGCCAACATTTTTACTGCAAATTCACCAATGCCATCATTACATTCATGGGTAAAATGGTGGTTGGCAAATTACAGACACGATTTAACATAGAGTAAGTAACTTACTCTACAGTTACTTTTGCTGTTCTCAAACAATCCCGCTCTTAAATTTGAGAAAGACTACTAAAGGGGGAAAACTCAAAAAACATTTCCATTACAATTGGAAACAAGAAGAAGGTAATCACTTCTTTTACTTACTCAATAGAGCACTGAAGTCTTAGTTAGAGCAGTTAAGATAAACAAAAAGGACACACATAGGAAAGGAAAAAGTCAAACATTCCTACTGGCAGATTAGATAATTCTGTAAATTAGAGCCTAAAGACAAAACTCCAATAAAGTGTCAATAAACACTCTCATTAACATACAAAAATTAGTAAATTTCTTATACATAAGTAACAAATGCTCTGAGAAGAAAATTAGGAAAATAATCCCACTCACAACTACCTCAAAATAAACATATATTTAGGGGCCAGGGAGATGACTTAGCAAGTGAAGGTCACTGCTGCTCCTGCAGAAGATCCAGGTTTAAATCCCAGCACCCACACAGTGGCTCACAACCATCTGGAAAGCCAATCCCAGGAGATCCATGTTCTCTTCTGGTCTCCAAGGATACCAGCCACGAATACAGTACACAGATGTATATCAGGTAAAAAAAAAAAACTCATATACATAAAGATAACAAATGTCTTGGAGAAAATATAACTAAAGTAGTAAAAGAAATCTATGATGAAACTTGAAAACATTGAAGAAAGTAACGAGGATACTGGGGAACCGAATGGCATCGCATGGTCAGGGACTGGAAGCCCCTTGGAAAATGACCATCCTACAAAAAGCTAACTACAGATTCAAGACAATCCCCATCAAAATTCCAACACCATTCCTCAAACTAGAAAATAAAAGCAGCTGGGCGTGGTGGTGCATGCCTGTAATCCCAGCACTAGGGAGGCAGAGGCAGGTGGATTTCTGAGTTCGAGGCCAGCCTGGTCTACAAAGTGAGTTCCAGGACAGCCAGGGCTATACAGAGAAACTCTGTCTCAAAAAAACAAAAAAGAAAATAAAAGCAAAAATAAATAAAATATCCAAAGCAATCCTTAGTAGAAAGACCAACACTAGGGCATAACAATGTCCTCAAACTATATGAAAGTGGCATAGTAAAAAACAAACAAAAACAAAACCAAACAAAAACCAGCCTGGTATTGGCACAAAACAGTAAGTTAAACAGAAATGAAAGGAGAACCCAGAAATAAACCCACAGTTACAGCCACCTAAATTTTGACAGATGCATAGAAACATGTACTAGAGAAAGGAGAGCTTCTTTAACTGTGTGGATTTCTAATTATGAAAGAATAAACTAGATCCCTAGATTTTACCTTGCACAAAAAACAATTCAAAATGGATCAAAGACCTGAATCATGGAACCCGAGGAGCAGGCAAGGATCTACTAACAGGAAAACAATGTCAGGATGGACAGGTGGGATTACATGAAAGTAAGCAGCTTCTTTCTGTACAGCAAGGATGGACACCGCTAGCGAATGGGAGGAAATCCTTGCTCACCATACAACTGACAGGTTATACAAAGAATTAAGAAAATAAGCAGTAAATCAAACAACCCAATCAATAACTGGGCAAATGAAATGAAGCTGGGGTCAGAAAACAAACACATGAAAAAATGTCCCATCTCACAAGAGAAATACGCACCGGAAACCCCATCACTTTAACCAGACAGCCATTCATTCAGAGGAAAAACACAAATGCCAGCTAGGAGGCCAGCAAAAGGGAAGCCCCGTGCACTGCCGGTGGATAAGGTATTCCACCACTACGGACAGCAGTAAGAGGTCTCTCAAAACACAAAAAGCACATCTGCTACAAGACCAGGGCATACCTATCTACTCCTCCTTGGTACTACATGCCCAAAGGAGCCCAAATCAGTGTTGCACAAACATTTGCACACCACTGCTTACTGCAACAATAGTTATGGCAACCTAGCTACTCCTTAACATAGGAGCAGAGAAAGAAAACGTACATACATACATATCCACAACTAATATGGCTAGGTGGTGGCAGTGCACATCTTTAATCGCAGCACTTGGGAGGCAGACGCAGGTAGATCTTCGAGTTTGAGGCCAGCCTGGTCTACAAAGCATGTTCCAAAAGGACAGCCAGGGCTACACAGAGAAACCTGCTCTTGAAAAATTCTAAGCCAAACAACAAAACTAATATAATTTGCATAAAATCGGGACCACTGGAGACCTTCCGTGAATTAGGTGAGTCTCAGGAAGACCACCCATGTTTTCTGTCATGTATGACTCCTTGATTTTACAAATACACAAAATATGTATTTATGACATGAAAGGATAACCAAATTGTCTAGTGGACCAAAGAAGCCTTGGGAGATGGCAAAAAGGGAAGGTGAGTCATACTGGGGGGAGCTACTGTCAAAGCACGTCACCGCTGAATGAAAAATGCCCTGATGTAATGCGGTACTGTGTGTGATGTAATGCGGTACTGTGTGTAATGGAGACAAGGCAGTGAAGAGTTTTAGAAAGGTAAAGCTGTATGTCTAAATAAAAATAACTTCATAGTCTTAATGTAATCCACATGAACAAAATAGTGATTTATTTTACTTGTTACATTGTATAATATCTATACACACACACACACACATAGTGTAGATATTAAATATCTCTCCCCTTAGCTTAATAAACCTAGGTAAATACTTTTAAAAACTCAAGGGGAAAATAAAATCTGCCAGAAAAATTTAACAAGAAAATTTTGCAAACAACTTCAGAGTGAACTTGTCTGGTTAAAAACTCCTGATACACACTCAGGACTGTGGCTCACCCGTAAAGTGCTTGCTTAGCATTTGTGAAAACCTGGGTTTGCATTTCCAGCAACCTCAACAAAACTCCTCATGCATACCGTCATACAAGTTAATCTGATTTCCCTTTGTTTTACACTACTTAAAGCTGCATCAAATTTGCCTTATCAAGACTTCAGTGCAGACTGAATACAACTTCAAGGGAAAATAAATCAGTAGCACACAGTGAGGGTTGGACTTCACAGCAGAGCACTTGCCTAGCATGTGTGAGGTCATGGCTTCAACACACAGCACAAGTAAGTTATGCACTCATTCTGAAGCATTCATTCAGTTCTTCAGTTGATAACTATGAATTTACTCTAATTTCTGCCAAATCACTAGCAAGTATTGGTTTCAACAGTATTAAAATTGGTTTAACAAACTTCGAACATTAACCCTAAAAAAGAATAAAGAGACTCAGATCACTCATTGATCAACTGTATCAAATCCTGTTCAAAGATTGCCTCAGAATCCAACAGTATATTGTCTTTAAAGGCTCAAATTGTAATGTCAGTAACAATAGCTCCACAACAATCGACAACACAACACACAAGAGGAAACCAAAGTCAATTTTCCCTTAACAGAGGAGGTGGGTTGGAGTGGTGAAGACTGGAGAAATGCCCAGGAGTAAAGCTCACCTGCCACCAGCTCTTTCACAGGAGCCTAGTTTGATTTCTGAGATCCATATGGTAGCTAACAACCAACCATAACTCCAGTTCCATGGGATCTGATGGCCTCTTCTCTTCAGCACTCACACGGTGAGACATATATGCAGGCAAAACATCCATGCATGTCAAATCAAAGCAATGTTCACACCGTAGTCTAATTTATACATAGACAGGCAGAAAAGCAGTGTCATCATAAAACTAAACTCTCTCATACACACACACACACACACACACACACACACACACACACACACACACACACAAGCTATCCATCCATCCATCTACCCACCCACATACTAGAGGCCTAGTACCAGTGTGCTTAAGAACGGAAACTGGAGAAGTAGCTTAGCCATTCTGGCTGAGCTGCACTTGCTGCTCTTGCAGAGTACTGGTTCTCAGCTCTCACACGGCAGCTCAAACCATCTGTAACTCAAGTTCCAGAGGACCGGATTCCCTCTTCTGACCTCCTCAGGCACTAGGCAATCACTCTGAACGCATACATATATTCAGGCAAAAGCACTCGTGTGTGTGTGTGTGTGTGTGTGTGTGTGTGTGTGTGTGTGTGTCTGCATCTCTGTTTTGTTTTTGAGATAGGGTTTCTTCGTGTAGTCTTGGCAGAACTGAACTCACTCTGCAGAGCAGGCTGGCCTTGAACTCACAGAGATCCACCTGCCTCTGCCTCCTGAGTACTGGGATTACCACCTGGCTCATAAATAATCTTTTTTTTTTTTCCAAGGCAGAATGAAAAGGAAAGTGAGAGCTGGGCATGGTGGCCCACGCCTTTAATCCCAGCACTTGGGAGGCAGAGGCAGGTGGATTTCTGAGTTCAAGGCCAGCCTGGTCTACAAAGTGAGTTCCAGGACAGCCAGGGCTACACAGAGAAACCCTGCCTCAAAAATAAAATTGAAAGAAAGAAAGAAAGAAAGAAAGAAAGAAAGAAAGAAAGAAAGAAAGAAAGAAAGAAAGAAAGAAAAGGAAAGGGAGGCATAGTAAGATGGGAAAGGGAGGCATAGTAAGATGGGAAAGGACGGTGTTCTTAAGCCCTTGGCTTTCAAGAAAAGTTTTCATTGATTTAGTGTGCCATCACAACACTTTTACCAGTAAAAAGTAGTATTTTTTGTACTAAAACTTTGTGTACTAAAGCAAGCTATGAATTTGCTATATCTTTATAAATAGCAAAAAGACAAACAGAACCTTTTCTCCCCAGGCATGGCAACACACACACCTATAATCCCTGCACTTGGGAAGCACAAGGAGGGGCTTAAGTCTGAAGTCATTCTGAACTACCTGAGATCTTTTCTCAGACACAAACCAAAAACCCACCAACAACAAAAACATGAAGCATAATGAAAGTATGCTTCTCAAAGTCAGAATTTGGAATGAATCTTCTGGAGGATGACACAGGCTCTAAGTTTGATCCCCACTATCTCATTAAGAAAAATATTTTACAGAGCAAACCAGACAAAAATCCAAACATTATAAAAGGTCTACTTTTGTTTTGTTTTGTTTTTCTGAGACAGGGTTTCTCTGTGTAGCCCTGGCTGTCCTGGAACTCACTTTGTAGACCAGGCTGGCCTCGAACTCAGAAATCCACCTGCCTCTGCCTCCCAAATGCTGGGATTAAAGGCGTGCGCCCCCAGGGACTGGCTAAAGGCCTACTCTTAATTAGCTTGATTCTTGTCTTTTGCAAAGAAGATTGGTCTTAAATATCACCTAATTTTATAAAATATGCTTCATTATAATTTTCTCTCTCTAAACCTGACAACGATATTCTTTCCTCCCTTCCTACTAACTTGGTCAAGACAGCTAATGAGAATTCATCAAAGTAATACTTTGATCAGGTACAGTAAAAAAGGATTTGGAAAACACTGAACCCTCTTTTTTCAATAAAAGTCAAAGCTATGACAACTAATAAATCTGACAGTTAACTGAACATATTCTGAAATCGTTCCATATGTCCCAAGCTTTCTAAATGTTGGCAGTTGGACTAGGCCATGTTCTCAAATGTCAAAAGAAAGTTGTCATTTATTTCAAACTGATTTCAGCAAATCCTCCGCGGTGGCCTACTTACATATTTAGTGCTTTGCTAGCATTGATCAAGGCTCCAATTAAACTACAAACAAATGGAAAGAAACAATGTCTGCAACTTGACGGCAGAGACCCATCTTACTTTTCCATTCTATTTCGGAACGCGATACCAAAGGAGTCAGCAAAGATCAGAGTGTAACGCTACAACACACAGCACAACAAAAAGTGTATGTTTGTTTTCCAATGACAAATCCTATACCGACGTCTGGCATCACACTGCACAGTGCATAAAGTTTTCTGCGAGGAACGACTGTTTAAAAGGCACATTTTTAGCCTCAGCCCGCCTGCCAGAATCTGTCTCTGAGCCTCACGCCATGACCAATTCTAAAGACTTATTTTGAGGCACAAGGTGATGATTTCTCTAAAGGAGAGTATGAGGGCCCCAGGGAAGGTCAGGCTTCCGACGCCGGGAGAGGGGACGAGCCCACTCCCCGACAAGATAGCCGAACACAGCTCAGAGCCGCTGCTCAGACTCCCGGCGACCGCGATGGGGCAACGCACGTACCCTGGCCCAGCGGGCCGCGGAGGCGGCCACCCGCCACAGCATACGGAGCGCAAGGCTGCCCAGCCTCCCCGCGCGCCGGGCTGGGCCTGGCGAGGCTGCCGAGGGGCCGACGCCTCCTCCCCGAGGCCGGCCGCACGTGGGCCGAGGCCGCAGGCTCCGGAGACGCAGCGCCCGGCCGGAGGTACGAGCAGCGTCCAGGGGAGCCAGGCCGCGGAGGCCGCGGAGGCCGCAGGCCGAGACGGCGGCAGCGCCGGCGGCGCGGGAGGGCAGGGCGCTCCCGGCCCAGCGAAGGCGGAAACGGGGGAAGAGCGAGCCGGGCCCGCACCCGAGCCGCCCTGCGCCGCGGAACCAGCACTCACCGTGCCTCCGTCCTTAATGATGATCTTTTTGGCCAGCATGATACTGCGGTTCGCGGCCCGTTTCTTCTTCTTCCCCTGGGTCATTTTACCATCCTCGACTCCCGGCGCTGCAGCAGCCACTCAGGGGGCGGGCGGCCCCAGCGGCGAGTGCGGTCCCGCCACTACTGCCGGGCCGAGCCGCTCAGGGCGCACGCCGCCATCTTGAGGGCCCGGCCTGCCTCGGGCGGCGCGTCACATCGTGCGATCGGCTGAGTCGCTCGCCACGCCCCCGTGACGCAGCCACGCCCCCGCAGTGCGGGCACGCCCCTCTAGCCCTGCAATAGCGGAGGACTGGGAGGTGCCGCGGGACCGGGTGGAGCCAGGTGCTTTGGCTGGCTATCTTTTCCCTTCTAAGGTGCTGAGCAGGGGCTATTTTAACAGTTTCTCCTTCACAGATGAAGGAACTCAAGTTCCGAAAAGTTTTTACCTACTCAAATCTGACAAATGGTTTCTCAGATGCTCAGGCGTCCCAAGCTAATAGCATCCGCATCAAATGCATTCCCACCAAAACAGAATTGAAGGGAACCGGAAAGTTTTTCCAGGAATGGTCGGTAGCAAGTAGAGGTGTTTTAGCTGTTGATCTGATGCCCAGCTAGGTCATGCTGGCTTACATACCCACCAGTCCCAGTATATTCTCTCCCAGTGTAAACTAGATCTCATACTTTATAGGCTTTAAAAAATTAGTTTGGCCGGGCGTGATGGCGCACGCCTTTAATCCCAGCACTCGGGAGGCAGCGACAGGCGGATTTCTGAGTTTGAGGCCCAGCATGGTCTACAGAGTGAGTTCCAGGACAGCCAGGGCTATACAGAAAAACTGTCTCAAAACAAAACAAAACAAAACATTAGTTTGACTAGAAGACTGGTAGAAAGAGCAGACAGGTGGAATATGAAATATAAAGTATTAACAGTACTGACATTTACTTTGAGGCAGCTTATTATGTAGACCAGGCTGGCCTCAAACTGAGAGATCTCCCTGACTTCCTCTCATATTGTGATCAAAGTCATGTGCCACCATGCCTAGCAAAGTCTTCACTTTGGTAACTGTTGAAGAACTTTCTTTTAGATATACCTTCAGTGCTAGAAAGTGAACAAGTACAACACATGATTTCCCCCATCAAACTGTTCGATAAAGGGGAACTGGAAAAAACCAAACTGTGGCAACAGCGATCCTGGATGTGGTGGCTCTTAGTAAGATGAATGTTCACAAACTCAGTGATGTTCCTCCCTGGGAGAAGTGGCTTGGGCTCCCTCTCTTGGCTTGTGGCCTGGTTAGGGATGGATGCCCTTGTTTTAAGAGGGCAAAGCAGAAGTGACAACACTGACTTCAGAGGAAAGGTCATAAAAGGTACTGTATGTTTTTGCTAGGCTTTTCATTCACTCCAGTCAGGGGTTGTCGATTGTTATGCCATAATACCAGAGGAACTATGGAGAGGTGCTGCTATGGAGCTGAAACCTCCTACAAAGCTTTGTGGATTATCTTGGAAACAGATCCTCTATGCTGGTCAAGCCTTGAGCTGACTGCCAGCGTAGCCACATTACTGGGATGGGGTTGTGGCTGGTTCCTTTGCAGTGCTTGTCCTGTGAGCACAGGGCTACGGATTCTATCACCAACAATCAGTGAACCCAGCATAGAAGTGGGTGCCTAGATCCTGGCATGAAGGAGAATCAGGAATTCAAGGACAAATCAGAGAGCAGCCTGGGTGTGGGTGGATTCTTCAGGCCACTGAACACCGGGCTATTTATTACATGGCATAAGTAACTGTTAGACAAGGTAAAGGAGAAAGCAGGGGGCACACATGTGAGGGTTACTGTAGCTTTTCTGTAAATTTCAAAATAAAATGTTAAAAATAAACCTGGTTGGATGTTCTGTTTCTTCAACTTCCATGCTGACAAGAAATGGAAAATAACCCAGTTTTCATGGATGGGAAAAGAAAAGCATCTTGGGTGGTAAGATTTTTCATCATACTTACTTTAAAAATAAATTTCTCATATAGAAACTTCCTTGAAGTCCAACTTCAAGCTGTTGAGAGTGGGAGAAACTTCATAACTAAATCCTGAGATCGTATTTTAGATGGGTATGGAGGATTAAGAAGGTTGTTTTAAGGCAGGTGTGGTGGTGCACACCTGTGGTCCTAGCATTTGTGATGTAGAGACAGAGTGACCAGGAGTTCAAGGCCAGCCTCTACAGCAAGTTCAAGGTTAGCCATGGGCTACATAAAAGCCAGACTGGAAAAAAAATATTATGTGGTTACTCCAACTTTTTATGACCTCCAAAAATCATACTTCAGCTATATCAAAGTTACGTTTTGTTTTGTTTTGTTTTGTTGGTTTTTCGAGACAGAGTTTCTCTGTATAGCCCTGGCTGTCCTGGAACTCACTCTGTAGACCAGGATGGCCTAGAACTCAGAAATCCGCCTGTTTCTGCCTCCCAAGTGCTGGGATTAAAGGTGTGTGCCACCATGCCCGGCCAAAGTTACTTTTAAAATATGGTTGGTTATTGTCAGTTATTCAAGCTATTTGAATACCTACAATAGTGTTCACCAGTTCTTTTTTAGACTAGGGCTAAAAAAATAGTGTGTATGTTCCCATTAAATTGAAATAACATACCCAAAAAGATCTGACAGGGTAGAACAAGGATGACAGTGTTCACTGAATTGCGGCACATGGACAATTAGGGGAGAGCCAAAGCATGAAAGTAGTTTAAACAAGTTAGCAAATGAGCTCCAAAGCAAAGTAGGTGTCGAGGTGATCACTAAGAATATACAGAGCTCAGAAAAAGCCTTACAGAACAGAGAACACGATCGTGTAGGAAAAGCAGCACAGTAAATAGAGTGACACATTTGCTTGCCTTTCAGAAAGAAACGGAGCTATAACCTGGTGGAAATTACTCCCCACAGAAGGCACTTGCCAATGAGTGGGACAGACATAGGAACTATGCAGACTTCTCTGTGAACTGTAATTTTTCACTCACATAGTTTTAAGTTTTGAATTTGTTAAAAAAATGGTGAATTCAATAATAAAAGCTTAAATTTATAAAATTGGATACAAATAAAAACTAGTGAGCCTATTTTTGTTGCACTAATAACCATGCAGAGAAGACCTGAATTCTATTTTTTTTTTTTTTCTGAGACATGGTCACACCATGTAGGACTGGCTGGCCTAAAACTCACAAAGATCATTCTGCCTCTGCCTCCTGAATTCTGGGATCAAAAGGGTATGCCAGACAGGGAGAGGGGGGAGAAGGAAAGGACTGTGAGAGTAGTGGGGGAATAGTGAGTAGGATGTAAAGTGAATAAGTAAAAAAATTAAAAAATTTTTAAAAAGTGCATGCTGTCATGCCTGGCCTTAGTTTTTGTTTTTGTTTTGTTTTTTCGTTTTTTCAAGACAGGGTTTCTCTGTGTAGCCCTGGCTGTCCTGGAACTCACTTTGTAGACCAGGCTGGCCTCGAACTCAGAAATCCGCCTGCCTCTGCCTCCCGAGTGCTGGGATTAAAGGCGTGTGCCACCATGCCCGGTCTGGCCTTAGTTTTAAATACATGCTCTTTGAATATACATTTTTAGTGGACAGGCTACATTCTAATAATAAAATGCAAATGAACTTTTAATTTTACACAGTATGCTTGTCATTAGAATATTAGTATTGCAGCATTTAGATTCATAATAAAACACAAGTATTATATTAGGAATCAAACTGTTTCACTGTAAGAAGACAGATAACACAAACCATGACATCAAACTTTAAGGCCCGCAATCCCAGCAATCAGGAGGCTATTGCCAGAATAAGATCTGCATCCACTACTCTGAGAGCTAGGAATGAACACAAGAGAAACACACCCCACAAATTGAATTAGAAATACTGATTCAAGTGCATAGTCTTAAAAAGATGAATTGTGGGAGCCTGGAGAGATAGCTCAATGGTTAAAAGAACTGGCTGCTGTTTCTGAGGTCCCAAGTTCAACTAGCAACCACATGGTGGTTAACAACCATCTGTAATGGGATTTGAGTCCCTCTTCAGGTATGTGTGAAACCAGAGCAACCTTATACAGATGATAAAAATAAAGAAAATCTTTTTTAAAAAATGGATCATAGCCAAACACAGTGGCCTATGATCTTTGATCTCACAGCTAAGAAGCAGAGGCAGGTGGATCTCTGTGACTTCCAGGACAATCTGGTCTACATGGTGAGTTCCAGGATACCCAGGTGTACATAGAGTAACCCTGAAAGATCTTAAACTACTTGCCTAAGTCATTAACCTAGCAGTAACAGCCTTACGACCTTGCTTCCAGCTGTGAAGAGTAAAGGAACTGAGTCCCAGGGCATGTACACAAAAGGCGATATGGTACGAGAGGCTTCCAGCTGAGAAGAGTAAAGGAACTGAGTCCCAGGGCATGTACACAAAAGGCGATATGGTACGAAAGGCTTCGAGGCTTCGGAAGTCTGGTCCTAGGGAGAGCAATGGAAACTGGGGCACAGTGTTTTAGATCAAAGAGAAAACACAAACTTCACTGTATCCTTGCTCAAACCCAAAATCCACTAAAAAGTCATTTTAAAGACAACTGGAAATATTTCAGTATGAACTTGATAAAAATCTGAATTGAGGGGCTGGTGAGATGGCTCAGCGGGTAAAAGCATCCGTCTGCTCTTCCGAAGGTGATAAGTTCAAATCCCAGCATCCACATGGTGGCTCACAACCATCCGTAACGAGATCTGGCGCCCTCTTCTGGGAGTGTCTGAAGACAGCTACAGTGTACTTACATATAATAAATAAAATAAATCTTAAAAAAAAAAATCTGAATTGAATTTTCTCAAGTGTGATAATGCAACTGTGGCCAATAAGGAAAATGTTTTAGGGGCCTACAAGCTGAAACATTTAGGAATTGAGTTTCCTGACAGAGGTAAATCTCTTTAAAAAACACAACACAACACAAAAAAACAAAAAAACAAAAACAAATGATAGCTGCTACATTTGGGTGGCATGTTAATCTTTTATGTCTCGTGTATTTCAAATTGAAAAGCTAGGGGCTGGTGAGATAGCTTAGCGGGTAAGACCATCCGACTACTCTTCCGAAGGTGATGAGTTCAAATCCCAGCAACCACATGGTGGCTTACAACCACCCGTAATGAGATCTGATGCCCTCTTCTGGTGCGTCTGAAGTCAGCTATAGTGTACTTATGAATAATAATAAATGAATCCTAAAAAAAAAGAAAGAAAGAAAAGCTAGGTAAAATTTATTTTTAAAAACTGGTTCTAGGGCTGGTGAGATGGCTCAGCGGGTAAGAGCACCCGACTTTCTTCCGAAGGTGATAAGTTCAAATCCCAGCATCCACATGGTGGCTCACAACCATCCTTAATGAGATCTGGTGCCCTCTTCTGGAATGCCTGAAGAAGACAGCTACAGTGTACTTACATATAATAAATAAAATAAATCTTTAAAAAAAACAAAAAACAAACAAACAAAAAAAAACTGGTTCTAGAGAGATGGGTTAGTGGTTAAGAGCACGTATCCATTTTTGAGAAGACTAAAATTTGGTTCCTAGCAGCCGCACCTGGCAGCTTCCAGCCGCCAGTAACTCTAACTTCATGGTGTCAGACACTTTCTTCTGACCTCCACTCACACTCATGTACTCACCTACACACAGACACATAGTCATACACAGAATCAAAATACCTTACATTTTTTATTGGGGCAGAGAGATGTCTCAGCTGGTAAAGCCGCTTGCTGCCAAGCCTGATGATCTGAATCTGATCCCCAAACCCAAATTTACACCCACAAATTGTCCTCTGACTTCCACATGGGCATCACAGCACCTTCACACACATACTAACGAAACTGTTTTTTTTTTTTTTAAGATTTATTTTATTTTACTATATGTAAGTACACTGTAGCTGTCCTCAGACACTCCAGAAGAGGGAGCCAGATCTCGTTACGGATGGTTGTGAGCCACCATGTGGTTGCTGGGATTTGAACTTATCACCTTCGGAAGAGCAGTCGGGTGCTCTTACCCGCTGAGCCATCTCACCAGCCCGAAACTGTTTTTTAATGGACATGAGTACACTGTAGCTGTCTTCAGAGATACCAGAAGAGGGCATAGGATCCCATTACAGATGATTGTGAGCTACCATATGGTTGCTGGGAATTGAACTCAGGACCTCTGGAAGAGCAGTCAGTGCTCTTAACCACTGAGTCATCTTTCCAGCCCCTAAATGTTTTTAAATGGAGTTTAAGGGGACTGGAAAGATGGCTCAGAAGTTAAGAGCAGTATATGTTCTTCCAAATGACTCGGGTTCAAGTCCAAGAACCCACATTACAGTTCACAACTATCTGTAACTTCAGTACCATGGGATCCAATACCTTCTTTTGATCTTGGGCACCAGGTATAAAAGGACTGCACAGATCTACAAGGCAAAATACCCATACAATAAAAATGCAATTTAAGGGCTGGTGAGATGGCTCAGTGGGTAAGAACACCCGACTGCTCTTCCGAAGGTCCTGAGTTCAAATCCCAGCAACCACATGGTGGCTCACAACCATCCGTAATGAAAATCTGATGCCCTCTTCTGGAGTGTCTGAAGACAGCTACAGTGTACTTACATATAATAAATAAATAAATCTAAAAAAAAATCTTTAAAAAAAGCAATTTAAAAAATTATTTAAAATTTTCTACCAAGTAGTATGGGAAAAGCCCAGTACCTAGGAGGGTACAGGAATAGGAAATGTCTGAAGTCAGCCTTAGCTACATAACAAGCTTTAAGACAACCCAGGCTAGACTGTGAGACACTGTCTCAAAGCTAAAATCAACAAAGAGTTCTTTAACAATATCATCTTTGTGAGTTCACAGACACAGCCCATGACGTTTTCTCAGCTACACTGGCACAGAACATCATAGCATGATTAAAGCTACTCAAGTGGCGAATGTTACATAAAACCAAAATAGTTCATACAATATCACATGTAAGTGATAAAGAAATGGAGAGAACATAAAATAAATGGAAAACAAAATTCTCAGAGATATAATTAAGAAGTAAAAAAAAAAAAAAAGAAAGGAAAATAAAACAGAGAAAAAGAAAAAGGAAAAAGAAGAGAAAGAAAGAGGGAGACAGATGAGCCAGGGTTCCACTGTGAAATGCAGGCCTGCCCTCAGACTTGCCTCAAGTAACCCCATTGTCTCAGCCCCAGGAGCACCTGGAGTACAAGGCTGTACTAGTTCATCTGGCTTGTGATGTGCTCCTAGCAAAAGAGGCCTTAAAAAAAAAAAAAAACAGAGTTCTCTCTCTCTCTCTCTCTCTCTCTCTCTCTCTCTCTCTCTCTCTCTCTCTCTTTGGTTTTTCGAGACAGGGTTTCTCTGTATAGCCCTGGCTGTCCTGGAACTCACTCTGTAGACCAGGCTGGCCTCAAACTCAAAAATCCGCCTGCCTCTCCTGCCTCCTGCCTTGCCTCCTGCCTCCTGCCTCTGCCTCCTGAGTGCTGGGATTAAAGGCGTGCGCCACCATGCCCGGCCCAACTTTTTTTTTTTAGCCAAGGCTATGCAGAGAAACCCTGTCTTTAAAAAACCAAAAAAACCCCAAAAACAAACAAACAAACAAACAAACAAACAAAACCACAGAGATTTTAACATTCCTGGACTCTTAGAACATTGCATGTGTGGCTATATGAGACTAGAAGTGGGATACATGCGTGTGCTGATACATGGGAGAAGTGGGAATACATGTGTGTGCTGCTATGTCAACTTGGCCTGGTACTGTATGGGTATCACAGCAGAAGCAATGCCACTCAGGCAGTGAAGGAAAGATCCTGAGGAACTACTGAACCTGCCAACAGCAAAGAAGTATTTTATTTCAAACAAAATACTTTTGGCCTGTGATTACTATATAGGCAGAGAAATTCTCACCGCCTGAAATAAAAGCTAGTTTCTGGCTAAAACAAAGCAAAATTACTTGTGATAAAAAGTTTCCAAGAGATGAAGATAAGCAATTCATTCCTGAAATATAAAAATAAGCAACCAATCCCCAGATTAAATTAGACACAGGTAAAAAGGAAAAATGGAAATATAGAAAACTATATGTAGTTATTTATGAAAATAATCTATTTCTCTTATCTATTAAATATAGATAATAATGGTAGCAAAAATTGACATGAGAAATTTATCATCTAAAAATCCACTTAATAAAAGACAGTTTATACAGTCCTTTGAATTATATATCCATAAAATTTAAACATACAAGTCACATTTCCAAACCTCAAAAATAACTTTATATAAATGAAATACAGACATATATCAATTTAGGGTCAAAATCATTTAAAAATATTGTTTTAAATCACAACAAATCATGTCTTACAAGAAAAGAAACAAACAAACAATTATATACAAATGGTAAAGTCTCAAACCTGAATCATGGTGCAGGAATCACAACTCACTTAAGCAAGTGCTGTTCATAGATGCTTTCATAGGATACTTAGTATCAGGTGGTTAGACAGTAGATTTAAAGGGAAAATGTTGAAACAACCAAAAACTAGAATTATAGTTATTCTTGAAAAAAAAAAATCCCACTTTCAAGTATGTGTCTACAGTTGTAAATTACAGTATATTCTCCATAAAAGTCAGGTATTTATTTGGTAAAGCAAGGCACATAGGACCAGATTGTGAGAAAGGTGCATTTTTGTTGGCCCTATTCGATAACTTCTTTAACTATCTCGAAGATCCTTGAGATGACTTTCAATATAACATAATTACTTTTTATAAATCCCGGGTAAAAATATATAATAATCAAATATTCTACACTACAATGAATGTTTAAATAGAATGAGCAACACTAAAGCCTTTCTTTAAAAACTGAGTAAAACAAAACAAAACTCAAATGGGGGTGGTGGCCCACACCTTTAACCCCAGAACTCTGAAGGCAGAGGCAGGCAGATCTCTGTGAGGTTCCAGGCCAGCCTGCTCTACACAGTGAGCCCCAGGCAGCCAGGGTGGCACAGATAAGATGCTGCCTCAAAAAGACAATGAAATAAAAACATTTCATTGAATGACAGTATAATGACATTTTTAAAGTCTAGTGACTTGATTTATAAGAACAGTATTCTATTTTAGGGTTCAGAGCAGAATGTTGATTAATTTCTTTTTGGAATTTCTTAATAGTCTGTGGATTAAATATCAAGCTACCTTTTTTTCGTATGAAATTCTGTGTCATTCCATAGAAATTGGTGTGAACATGTCAGTTCTGAACCTCTAAGCTCTATGTTCTGCTGTGAAGGTAACTTACAACTTGAAAACCATTCAGTAAAGAGCTGCTACTGCGGCAGAGAGCCTGCCTGGGGCATGACGCTTTCTCCTCACTACAGCTCTCAGCTGGCACTCTTCTCCAGGAACTCACACGTTCCTTAAGTGAAAGTAGCTGAGAAATAACAAGTACACCTTTAAAAGCATAAATTTTAAATAATCAAAGAGTTATAAAAGCATGACACAATACCTTTGAATGTCATCAAAACACAAACCACATTACACAAAATTTCAGCATCAATATATATGACAAAATCTAGGTTACAAGTCCATTTTCCCCCAAATGTTATTATTTCCTTATAAATTTTTAGACTATACATTCAGCCCAATTACTTTTTAACTGACTAGAAAGGAAAAATATAAATAATGCATAAAAGATTTTCAGACACCTACAATGTATTATAACTTGAACAACCTTACTATCCAATTGCTTCTTTGTCTATATTTCTGTAGGGTTAAGACAGGGTAGACTAGATCTAAATAAGCATTCATTTTGAACCCACACTGTACTAACACACTTGCCCACACAATGCTCTAATATGAGCAGACCATGAATCAGTCCTCTTGAACTTTGTGTATTGGCAGGATCTGGGTTGGTCACAGGTCCTAGGACATATGCTTGAATGCTGTGGTGGCCTCACACCATGCTCAAAATAGTTAGTCAAACTCTAAAAGGCAGTCACTGAAAACCATAAACCAAGCATTCAGAAAGCCTGCTATCACTTTATCCTCATCGGTGCAATAATGTTAAATATTCTATCATTTTGAGTACTTTGAAACTCTGAATGGAATTGGCTAGCCATGTTCACTGTTGAAAGTACATTTGCTCTGACAAGATCAAATAGCCAATCCAAGGTTGCCAAGGGAACCTTACAGTTCTTAATAGTGCTTTTGAGTCAAATTCCATTTAACAAAATCTATTAGAACTACATAAAAAATAATTACCTTTTTACATGTTTGTATCTATTTGAACAAAGTTTTAAAATATATACAATATAAATGAAAGAATAAAATAGATCTTATATTCAATAGGTAATTCTGCATATGGACAATAATTAAATAACTTATATTCCAAATATAGAACGTGTTTTTGCCTCCCAGTTTATTTTACTATTTCTAATATATTCTCTCTCCTTTGAATCTATTATTAAATAACTCATAATTTATATCCTCAACTCCAGTGTTAAAAAGAAAGAAAATCTGCTATTCTAATGCAAACGGTTGCTCCTTCCCAGGACTCACAGAACACCGGAAAGGAAACCCTGAAGGCAGTCACATCTGCCAGACACAGGATTAGATGGGGAGAGTGGGCTGTAAGGCATAAAAACTTCTAAATAGCCTTAGAACATAAAACATAATGCAACTCCCTTATAACAATGTAATGAGGTGGGCAGAGTGGCCCACACCTTTAATCCCATCACTTGGCAGGCAGAGGCTGCCAGATATTTGTGAGTTCAAGGCCAGTAGAGTCTACATAATGAAAATCTGCCTTAAGAAAAAAAAAAAAAAAACCAAGTTACAATATGCTTTAAGAAAAAGAAAAAAGGAAGTAACACTATGGCAGTTGGGAATGTCTGTAAGGAAATCAGTTTAATCATGGTCCACTGAGAGAACTAACACTCTTTTGATTGTTGTTTCTATCAACAGTTGCAGATTAAAAGAAATCGCTACTGCAGATTAACAAGAAAATTCTCCATTTCAAAACTACATTCAATATACGTTTCATAGTTTAGATTTCTCAAAATGGAGACTGGACAGTAATCATTATTTTATTTTCAATTATTAAATGAGTACTTAATCCCTTTAAATTCACTTAAAATTTTTAATGGCAGCACACACAAAATCAATTTAAGGTAATGATGAGAATAATGAGAAAAGAGACAGACCTGGGAAATGATGAGTAAGCTCCAATAGGGCCAGTCACTCACTGCCACTCTAGCACTCCAGCACAGGAAGAACCAAACTGCATTCAGCTGCCTCAAAGCAGTAAATGGTCAGACACACACACACACACACACACACACACACAGAGAGAGAGAGAGAGAGAGAGAGAGATTGATTCTACACTAAATTTAAATATGATTCAAACCCAGATTACTTCTTCATCAAATCTTATGGAATTAAACAAGTAAAATTTAGCAATCCTTTTCTTAGTAATCTTCTGTATAAATATAAGATCCCAGATACATGAAAATGGTTTTAAATTATATTTGTTTGTTCACAGCTTGATAGGCAATTATAAATTCCCATTTAAATAGATTGTGTAACTTGATACATCTGTACAGAAAAGGGTAAGGTTAAGAACATGGGATAAGTGTAGGCAGATCTCCCTTGCAAACCTTGGTCTTTATTTGCATGTGTGTGCTCTTGCAAAGGCTGCACTGGACAGTTCTGCAGCAACTAAAAGGCTGAAGTCATTAGGAGCTCAGATGTAAGGCCTCCTCCCAGTATCCCCTCTAACCCTACTTCCTGGACACACTTCCAAGCTTGGGTTGCAGATGATGTACACATTTCATCCTGAAGGCTACACATTTTCAAACCATTTGAACAGAACGATCAGATTTAGCATGATGATTTCTTCATAGGATCTGCAGAAGTCCTCTGTGCAAGATCAAGGCTGAGGTTCCTAGGGCACCATTGTGAAAATCCAGTTAAGGATTGGACATGACTATGCTTTAGTGGGATTTCCTGCAGGTTTGGGATCGTAACCATACAAGAAAGTAGCTGCTATTACAAGGATGGCTCCAAGGAAAAAGACACTAAATAGGATGAAGAAAAAGAAAAGGAGAAAGTCAGATTAAAAGCAAATTAAATTCTTTAAATACTGTATCTGTACTATAGATCTGTACTATAAAAACAAGTGTAATTTGGGAAAGAAATATTCAAGAAACATAATAATAAAATGTTGAGTACTTCCTATGATCCAGGTGCTCATACTGCACATGTAAATGTCATTTTGTTCTTGAATGACTTGAAGCAGTACAAGAATTAGCTGTATTTTGTACCTTCAGGAAAGGCTTTACAGGGCTCTAAAAACTTGCCCCACAGTCCCAACTAGGCAGGAGGTAAGATGCAGTGCAGACTCTGGCTTTGAGCCTACCTCCATGGGGCAGGACCTCACCGACATGCACACTCTGTATGGGATTCATTCCATAAAAGGTCCAAAATGTTAAAAACAAAATGTAAAAGGAAAAGTTCATTACTGTATGATAAACTTAGGTGAATTTAGTTTAAAAGCCAAAGCAATAATAAAACTCAGTACCAATGTTTACAGGATGTTTAAGAGAAGGAGATAGCTCATGCTTTCCTCTTGGTTCTATGTATGTAGATGTACAATATACTTCTTAGAAACTGGACATAAACCAAATTACCAATTGTAACTTGCTATATACAGTTTTAATGCAGCTAGAGTCATAGATTAGTTTTGGCTTTAAGATTTCTAATAATGCTTCAAAGTCATTACCTTCAACTTAAAAACAAAAAAATCTAAAAGGACAGGAACCACTGTTTTTACCCTTCCTGTGACCAGATGCATTTGCTTTGCTTTGCTTTATTTATTACACAGTTTTACTATGTAGCCCAAGCTGGCCTCAAACCTATACAGCTCTCCCTGGACTTCATGAATAAGGCATGTGCCAGTGTGCTCCATCCAACGTTACCCTTCACACTCCCCGTCCCCATTCTATAAATTCAGCCGTTTGACTTCATGTACTTTTTCCTGATGCTGGCACCATAGTAGATCCTAGTCCCTCAACCACAATTCCCTTTCTATCATTAAGTGTTTATTGATAATGATTCAGATCAACTGTCCAAGACTCACTACCCTAGAGTGAGTTACTCTAATGCTCATCACACTGTGATTAATACATTATTTGCGTATTTGTTACCCTGCTAGCTATGTACAACAGAACCCCTATCAGACTATGATTATTTCAGTGATTGAAGCCCCCTTGTTAGTGAGCTGTATATATACTGACATTCTCATGCTGATCATGTTATAATTCATCTTGTGTCTGGTTTTCTAGTCACTATGACCTTCTTGAACACACCCATCTCATTCATAGGCTTCTTTTTTTCCAGAATCCAGCAGAGTGATTGCTGGCACTTAATGAACTTTTGGAAAGTGAATAAACAAACCTAAATGGAGTCATGGTAACCAACAACAAAATAAGACACACAAGAAAGAATTAGAATGGAAAGAAAAAATGATAAAGAGAAAGAAGTATTTTACCTGGTTGGCACAAAATCTTGCAACCAAAAATAAGATATTATTGTTGACAATATTATGGATAAGGAGGTTGCAAATCCTTTTAAAATGTTATCTGCATATTTGATGACAGCAGCTATTACAAGGCCTCCAAGTGCCTGTCAAAGTTTTAAGAGAATTTTTTTTTAAGTGAACATAAAACAGCTTTTCAAAACAATTTCATTTCTCAGGGAAGATTTAAGACTTCTGTTCTACAAATATAATTATATCCCAGCAAGTGATTCATTAAAAACAACAGACTTCCAGTTTTGCTTCATAGTCCTCAATGTAACCATCAAAGCAATCCAAGGTTTGCTGTAGTAGAATTTGATCAAATTACAAATTGTCTATTTTCATCAAATTCAATAATTAAACAGCACTTGTTGGGACAGCTGAAGAAACAAATACATGAGGGTTAAGCTTGAAGAAAAACGCTTTTTTAATTCCTTTCCAACAGTCTTCTCATTTAGCCTTATTCTTCAGTTCCCCCTCCCCCTTACATTCTAATCTATCACTTCTGGCTGTCAGGATGTACTGTTTGGTTTGGTTTGCGGGTGATTTTTTTTTTTTTTTTTTGCAGTGCTAGAGATTAAACCCCAAACCTATTATATAGTAGCTAAGTTCTCTGAGCTATCCCCACAGGATATCAAGAACCTTCTACCAAATCATTCTCAAATTCTAGATTGTGACTACTTACAAATAGGAGATGGGGAAGCTGGAGAGATTGCTCAGTGGTTAGGGGCTTGCTGCTCTTGCAGAAGACCTGGGTTCAGTTCCCAGAACCCACGTTAGGCAGCTCACAACCATCTGAAACTCCAGTTCCAAGGGTTTTGATGTTTCTTCTGATCTCTGCAGGCATTGCATGCTCATGCATACACTCAGGCACACACATATGCACATAAAATTAAGTAAGTAAAAAACCAAACAAATGAACGAACAAAAAAAAAAAACCTTAATGTGTGATGGGTAGCTCAGTCTTAAATTACTTGCCTAGGGCACTTGGTTCAATCCAGACAAAATACATACACACACCACACACACCACACACGAGACGTTACTTACTATACAAAAATCCAAATGCTCCCAAACCCTACACTTTGATGCACAGATGGAAAGTCTACACCTGCCACATTTGATGAGTCAGTCATACAGTGCAGGTGGACTTTAAACTGTATTATCTTACTTCCAGGTTATGTGTATGCTCGTACATAAAACAAAATTTTGTTTAGATTTAAGTCACAGTCACAGTTTATCTTATTATGTATATGCAAATATTCCAAAATTTCACACCCTTAATTATCTCAAACTGATAAAAGACCATCTGTATGATCTGGCTTTGTTTTCTACCAAACCCTATATATCTGCTTCCAAACCAAGCTAAGTGTACCCAGTTTAACTGCCTTCTATAATGACGGAAGTTTAAGTTATAAAAAGTCATGAATTATCCCAAATTCAAATTATGTTTGAATCAATATTTCAAGGAAATGCTGTTATTCATCTATTTATTCCCTGTTGAATTCTTCATACCAATTATACCAACTTAAAAAAAAATGTTGTGTGATGGCAGACGCCTTTAATTCCAGCAGTCACTAGGCAGAGGCCAGCATATCTCTGTGACTTTGAGGCCAGCCTGATATACATACTGAATTCCAGCAAGAGCTATAGAGAGATCGTTTCTAAAGCAAAACAAACAAAACCATTTTTAGCTCTCTTAAAGGAGAGCTTTCCCATAACTAGGTAAAATATATCATATAGAAGTTCTCTATGTATACTATACCTCCACTTTAGCTTTTTTTTTTTTTTTTGCCTGCCTCCACCTTAAATTCTCTCTAACTTCCCCTTTGTGCCTTCTCCTCCTCCTCCTCCTCCTTCCTGTTTTAAAAGCACCACTATCCTTTGATAATTCTCAACTTTCCAGATCCTCGAGCTTTATGACTTCAAATAACTCTAGCAAAGAATGTTTTAAATAAAATGATTTCTTCATTTTTATATTTTCCAGAATATCAAGGAGTGTTTTTGGAGGTAAAATTAGTCATCTCTTGTACAATTAAAGCCACATTCACACTGAAGAAATTTGACAGAAACATTCTAATATGTAAATATAAAATAAAGCCTAAAACTTGCATAATTATCTCAAAAGGCTCCTTCCATCTTTAAAGGACTGATCATGGCTTTTCTATGCAATGATAATTGCAGCAGAGAAATCAAAAGTTATATTTATCTTTATTTTTAGCTATTAAATATTATTTTTTGAGACAGGGTCTCTCTATATAGCCCTGGATGTCCTGCAGCTTGCTATGTAAACCAGCTGCCCTCAAGATCACAGAAATCCTCCTGCCTCTGCCTCCAAAGTGCTGAGATTAAAGATGTGTGCCACCACAGCCCAGTTTTACTATTTAATTCTTTTTTAAAAATTATTATTATTATTAATCTATTTATTTTTTATTTGTATATGGGTATTTTGCCTGCATGCATGCCCATATCTATCTATCTATCTATCTATCTATCTATCTATCTATCTATCTACCTACCTATCTATTGATAGGTCTGTACCCCTTAAATACTAACATACCGGTACCCATTTTAATTCTGTGTATTGAAGCAATATTCAGTAGTATTAAACAGAAGACTTATATGCTTTACCTGCAGAACAACAACTATCCACGTCAGTTGATTATATCCCTGAAAAAATCCATTCTTTGAGACCAATTCTCCATCATAAACGTATACACCCATTAATCCAAATATACTTCCAAAGAAACCTAAAAGAAAGTAAGACCTAGGTCATGTGGCAGTTTTTCTGAAGAGATAATTTTTTTTACAATCCTGTTTCCTTCTCCCCCTGCTCCAATTGGCAGGGTCCTGCTGTGCAACGGAGAATAAATAACCTGGGTCTCAGCATGTGGCGCCAACTGAACTGAACTCTTGCTTCTGTTGCCTTGGTCTCCCAAGTACTGGGACTATAGGCCTGCCCCACACTGCCCAACTTATTTCTTTCTGATGAATACCTTTAAAAATATTTCACTTAGCTGGGCATGGTGGTGCACGCCTTTAATCCCAGCACTTGGGAGGCAGAGGCAGGTGGATTTCTGAGTTCGAGGCCAGCCTGGTCTACAAAGTGAGTTCCAGGACAGCCAGGACTACACAGAAAAACCCTGTCTTGAAAAATAAAACAAAACAAAACAACAAAAAAAATTTCACTTGATTTGGATGGTGGTGGCGCATGCCTTTATTCCCAGCACTAGGGAGGCAGAGGCAGGTGGATCTCTGAGTTCAAGGCCAGCCTGGTCTACAGAGTGAGTGCCAGGACAGCCAGGGCTATACAGAGAAACCCTGTCTCAAAAACCAAAAAAAAAAAAAAAATTGACAGTAAAAGTGCAAATATGAAGTGCCACAGCTTCCGGTCCAAATGCCTATTCTAATTGTATATAAGTTCACAGTTATATAGTCTATGACTTTCCACATGCGATGTTCAGCCTAATCAGCCATCATTGGGAAGAGAGGCCCCTTGGTCTTGCAAACTTTATATGCACCAGTACAGGGGAACACCAGGGCCAAGAAGTAGAGTGGGTGGGCAGGGGAACAAGGGGGGAGGGGTATAGGGGACTTTTGGGATAGCATTTGAAATGTAAATGAAGAAAATATCTAATAAAAAAAATAAACTTTATTTTTAAGATTTTTTTTTTTTAAGTTTTTCGAGACAGAGTTTCTCTGTATAGCTCTGGCTGTCCTGGAATTTACTCTGTAGACCAGGCTGGCCTCGAACTCATAAATCCACCTGCCTCTGCCTCCCGAGTAAGATTTTTCTCTTAAGTACAATACTTGATAACCAAAACTCCAGGCTAAGAAACTGTCGAAGCCATCATCAGATTCTGTACTTACTACTCAAGTCTCATTGTTAGAGGAAATTGGCTCAGTGAACTTCACTGCTGAATTCCATGGGTCAATACAGCCTCCAGACCTGGAGCACTGTTGGCTTACGGAAACCTACAGGGGCCACATCCTCTGGCACACATTATGAATGCTGTCAAAGAGGGTATGTGTGATGGTTTTAACTACAGCCGTAACTAGGAAGAGTGTGAGGACCATGTAAAGTTCATTTGCACAAGCTCTAACCATTTAATAGGTCTCATCTTAGTAAGAAACTAATCATGGCATTTGACTTTTAAAAAATGCCCAAAGGCATACAGTTTAAAATTTAACTTGGGCTGAAGAAATGGCTCAGTGACTCAGAGGTCCTGAGTTCAATTCCCAGCAACCATATAATTGTAGCTCATAACCATCTGTAATGGGATCTGATGCCCTCTTCTGGTCTGTCTGAAGAGGGAGACAATGTGCTCACATACATAAAATAAAATAAATTTAACTGAAAAATTAAAATGTGACAATTACTAAAATACATATTTAGTACATGTTGGAGCTAGAAAGTCCTCCAAAGCCCCAAGTGTTCAAGAATTGTTCTCTCTCTTTCTCTCTTCAGCACTATGAGGATGGGCTCAGTGGGAAGCCATAGGTCACTTGGAAGCATGCCTATGATCAGGACTATGGCTCCTTAGTCTCTTCTTCTCCATTGCTAGTTATTGTGCCACTATAAATAAATAGCTTCCTCTGCCTTGCATATTCTGATATTATGTCCTGCCCTGCCACAGGCCAAAAAAAAGAAAAAAAAAAAAATCAATGGAATATCAGCTTGAAGCCCCAAAGCCAATTTTATCTCTTGGTAAGCTGATTTATCTCGTGTGTTTGTCACAGTGACAGAAGGCTGTCTAGTAGCATACAAGAAAATATATGAACTATGTCAGTATATATAGATAGACAGGATATTCTAATAGTGGCCAGATATTCCACTGACTAATATTAGATATCTATATAGCCCTTTTTCCAAATGCTTTACCAAAACTAACATACTATAAGCCCTTGTTGACACTTGTATGATTATTTTGGTTGATGGAGAAATTTCTCCAAGTGCACACAATGAAATGGACTCAGTAGCTGAATCAGGCAATTTGGCGCGCGATCCTCTTTTACTTTACATTCTCTCTCAATCTTCCAAAGTCCAATCTTAATTAACTACCTAGTCAAAATAATCATTCACTCAGCCAGTCTTATTTTCTGCTTTGGTTTGTTTTGTTTGATTTATTTTTTTAGACACTTGTAACCAATGCTAAAATTTTCTTTTCCCCTCTAAGCTATTTCCCACCAGTTAAGGAGTATGTAAAAAGACAAAACATTACACTGAAAGAAATTAGCATGTTACGACTGGAAGAGATGAAAATTGCTTCGTTTCCAACTTCTTCCATTTTAGGAGTCTTTACATTTTAATATGTAAATTAGTTGTAATTGAGGGCAGGAGCAGGCTACACTCTGACCATCAGCCTGCTTTTCCATGAGTTGAGGCATACATTTCAAATCCAGTTCTTTGTACCAACAGTACATTTGCATTCAAGGTCTATGTACTTAAAGACTTAGGGAGATCCACAAATGTATAACATAAATCTTTGTCTGGTTTCTTTTTAAGATGCAGTCTCCCTATGTGGCCCAGTTGGTTTTTCACCTCAGCCTCATGAGTGCTAGGATCAGAGACATGCACCACCATACATGACTGGTATAGTTATTTAGAAAAAAAGATATTAGCAAGCCTTTAAAACTTACCAAGTTGAATGTTTCTAATCCATACTGATTGTTTTGTTTCTTTTAAGATTTTCTCAAAATAAACTCCAGCAAAGCCACTTGAAAAACAGGCTGTGAGAACTGCCATGAGGCCTACAAACTGTGAGCCTGTCGAAAGGTCCTTAGAGTTCAGCTCTTGAGAATCTGAAGG
The DNA here is from genome assembly GCA_902729485.2 of Mus minutoides. Taxonomy (NCBI): domain Eukaryota; kingdom Metazoa; phylum Chordata; class Mammalia; order Rodentia; family Muridae; genus Mus; species Mus minutoides. Next base: position 443,181 of record LR750170.1, read on the forward strand.
CCACTGAATAAAAACAAAAGCAACATCAAGAGGGCAGTGGGATGGCTCAGTGGGTAGAGACACTTGTAGCCAAGATTGACAGCCTGAGTCTGAGCCCTGGGACCCACATGGTGGATGGAGAGGACCGAGTCTCACATTGTGGTACTGCCCCAGCAGAAGGTAAGCTACCTCAAGCATAGTAGGAAGAGAAGCTGGTGGGAAAAGAACCACAAACACTGTAAGGAAAATAGTCCATCAAAACATGAAAGACTGAAGCTACTGTCCCGGGCATTAGTCCTCATAGGATTTGGATGTTCCTGACCATGGTAACCATTTAACTGTTGTTAAATATGCCTTCCCATCTATGTCTCACTATTCTAGTGACCATGGTAACCATTTAACTGTTGTTAAATATGCCTTCCCATCTATGTCTCACTATTCTAGTGGTCTCAGACTTACTAAGCCACTTCTAACGAAACTATCCATTTTAAACTATGTATATCCATGTACAGTGGATTCCATTACGACATGCTCACACGTGTCTCATGCACTTTGATCACACGCTCTCTGTTATTACCGCCCCCAACCTGTCTTCATTTCCACGGCTCTGTTCCTTTTTCAAACCAGCTCTTTTCTATTTTCCTCTCTCCTTTTTATTGTTTTTTTGGGGTTTTTTTCAAGATTGAGTTTCTTTGTGTAGCCCTGGGTGTCCTGGAATTAGCTTTGTACCAGAATGGCCTTAAACAGAGATCCACCTGCCTCTGCCTCCCAAGTGCTGGGATTAAAGGCATGAGCCACCAGGCATAGCCCTTTAATCTTCATTTTTCAACTGCAAAATTATGCTATTTTGTTTAACATAATGATCTCCAGTTCTACATTTTCCTGTAAATAACATAATTTTTTAAAGATTTATTTATTATTTATATGTGAATACACTGTAGCTGTCTTCAGACACACCAGAAGAGGGGATCAGATGGTTGTTAAGCCACCATGTGGTTGCTGGGATTTGAACTCAGGACCTTCATAAGAACAGTCAGTGCTCTTAACCCATAAGCCATCTCTCCAGCCCCATAATTTCATTTTTTAATGGACAAATAAACCTCCATTGTGTGTGTGTATCATATATGTGTGTGTGTGTGTGTGTGTGTGTGTGTGTATGACATTTACATTATCCATTGACAAACTGATAGACATTTAAACTGGTTCTATAATTTAACTATTGTGAACTCTGCAATAAATATTAGTATCTCTGTAGTATGCTCAAGAATATACTTTGAAAAGGTAGAGCTGCATCATGTGCTAGTATTTTTACTTACCGTGCAAATGGTTCAAAAGAGAAAGTGCTTGCTATGTAAGCCTCACAACCCGAGTTCAATTCTGTAACCCATGTAAAGGTGGAAGGAGAGAACTGACTGCATCAAGTTGTCCTTTGACCTCCACATATGCGCTATGTTATGTGTGCGGACAGGTGTGCATGCACCCATCCACACATGCACACACACACACACAGACACAGGTAAAATTAAAATCTTCCCATGGAGAAACCTCCATTCTATTTTACAACTGGCTACTTTGAATTACATCCCAATCAGAGGAGCATTAAGACTGATTTCCACACCATCTGTTGTTTGTTGTGCTGATAATAGCCATTCTGATTAGGACGAAATGAACTCAGTGTAGTTTTGATTTATATTTCCCTAGTGGCTTAAGATGGTAAACATTTTAGGTCTGTTTATAAGGTATTAGCATTTCTTTTGAGAACTATCTGCTGAGTTCATTTGTCTGATTTAGGTCTGTTTATAAGGTATTAGCATTTCTTTTGAGAACTATCTGCTGAGTTCATCTGTCTGATTACTCATAGGCTTAGGACTTCTGGATGCTTGGTTGGCTTTTTGTTTTGTTTTCAATTCTTTTTTTTTTTCCTTGTTCCGGTCAACCCTGCTAGTTCTGGTCTTGCCCTGCTCACTCCGGTCGTCCCTGCTCGCTCCTGCAGACCCCATTCGAACCCGCTCGCTGCGGCTGGCCCGCTCGCTCCGGTCGGTCCCACTTGCTCTCTCCAGTCCAAGGATTTGTTTATTATTATTATTCATAAGTACGCTGTAGCTGACTTCAGACGCACCAGAGGAGGGCGTCAGATCTCATTACGGGTGGTTGTAAGCCACCATGTGGTTGCTGAGATTTGAACTCATCACCTTTGGAAGAGCAGTCAGGTGCTCTTACCCACTGAGCCATCTCACCAGCCCATAACTTTTTTTTTTTTTTTTTGGTTTTTTCGAGACAGGGTTTCTCTGTATAGCCCTGGCTGTCCTGGAACTAACTCTGTAGACCAGGCTGGCCTCGAACTCAGAGATCCGCCTGCCTCTGCCTCCCGAGTGCTGGGATTAAAGGCGTGCACCACCACGCCCGGCTTCAGTTCTTTATATGACTGCATGTTAATCCTGTCTGATGAAGAACTAGGGAACACCCTCATCCTCTTCAAAGGTTGTCCCTTCAGTCTGTTTTCATTGTTATGAAGCTTTTACATTTCATGCACTCATATCTGTCAATTCTTGCTACTGTTTGCTCAAATTGGAGTCTATCAAAAAGTCCTTTCTGTGAGGTTCTCTTAAGTGCTGTCCCTGTTCCTTTCATTCTCCAAGGTTTCAGGGTTTAAAGTCCTCAATCCATTTGGAACTGAGTTCTGTGCTGGGTGAGAATGTGGCTGTGGATACATATGTATTGCTTCTGAATACCATTTGTTGAAGAGGCTGTTCTTCAATGTATGCTGTACTGGCTGGTTGCATGTCAACTTGACACAAGCCAGCATCATCAGAGATGAAGGAGCCTCATGTAAGGAAATGCCTCCATGAGATCAGTCATATGGTATTTTCTCAATTAGTGATCAGTGGGGGAGGACCCAGCCAACGTGGGTGGTGCCATCTCCATGGTGTTGGTCCTGGGTTCTATAAGAAAGCCAGCTGAGTAAACCAGGTGAAGCCACCCCTCCATGGCTTTTGCATCAGCTCAAGCCTGTTTTGAGTTTCTGCCTTTGATGATGAAGTGTAAGCCAAATAAACCCTTTCCTCCCCAACTTGCTTTTTGGTCATGGTGTTTCATTGCAGCAATAGAAATCCTAAGACATATGGATTAATCACCTTTGAGGATAATCAGGTGGATTATTTCTGAGACCTTCTCATCCAAGGGCCTACATGTCTGTTTTTGTGCCGAACCATGCTGTTTCTATTATCACAGCTCTAAAGCATAATTTGAAAATAGGTACTGTGATACATCCAAAACTGCTGTGAATGGGGCAGCGGCAGGACATCACACTGTAGCCTACAGTAGCCTATATTTCACTAGGTAGCCCAAGATGGCCTCAAATCCATGGTAATTCTCCAGCCTCAGTGTCTTCAGTGCTAGGATTATAAGTGTGAACCACCAGGCATGGCTAGCACTGCTATTTTTTGCTCAGGACTAATTTGGCTATCAGGGTCTTTTGTGCTTTCATATAAATTATGTTTCTAAATAGAAGTAGCTAACATAGTCCTCAGCTATTTTACTTACATATTAGTTTTGTTTTTTGGTTTTTTGTTGTTATTGTTGTTGGTTTTTGTTTTTTGTGGTTTTGGTCTAGAGGGAGAATTTTTTTTATTTACTTAAAGTTGTTTTTTTGTTTTTGTATTTTAATCCTTTGTCTTTCAGTTCTTAATGTTTGTTTTATGATCTAAACTGCAATCTATTTGGGGGAAAATTAAATTGATCTCTCTTTATCTTAGGAGTGTTGAAACCACACTTTTCATAGTTACCAGAGACTTTGTTTAATGTTAGTCTTTTTGGTATGGGGGGTATATTACATAGTCCAGGCTAGCTTTAGCTCACAGCAATTTTCTTTCCTCAGCCTTCCAAGTGAGAGGATTATAGGTGTGTGCTATAATACATGCTTAAACACATTTTAACAACGAAAAGGGTTTACTTCCTATTCAATTTGCCTTCACTGCAGCAACAGGATACTGATGACGAATTCCTTGACTCTTGAAACTCCCCTTTCTCTTCTGGTCCTCTACTATGTAAATACTCAATATGTTTTCTGTGAGGAGGGAAGAATTCTATGGCTCTGCAAATAGTGTAGCCACTATCTTATGTGGCTACCAAGCACACACACACACACAGAAACACACACACACATACACACACACAGAAACACAAAGTAAAAAGGAAATGCAAAAGGAGACAATGACTCCGTGAAGAGTAAGAATAAGGAATCATTAGAAAGCTCATAAGTTCAAAAATATGCTATCAATAAAGATGGGAGATGGAAGGGGACCACAGGGTCACTAATGAGCTCACAGGTTCCACGGTTCTCATTAAACTTAAGCTTATTTTTTCCAGTGCTGTTTTGTTTGTTAGTTGGTTGGTTTTGTGCTTTCTTAAGGCCAAGTTTCACTGTGCTATGTCTTATTTTGTTGGATTGCTTCTTCCTTCTCTCTCTCTCTTGCCAAGAGTACTGGTTCAAACCTACAATACTGGGCTGAAGCAGAAGATCATGAGCTCAAGGCTACATGGTGAGATATTCTCTGGAAAAAAAAATGTAGCTGGACAGTGGTAGCTCACGCCTTTAATCCCAGCACTTGGGAGGCAGAGGCAGGTGGATTTCTGAGTTCAAGGACAGCCTGGTCTACAGATTGAGTTCCAGGACAGCCAGCGCTACACAGAGAAAAACCAAAGAAACCAAAAATGAAAAAACTGAAAACACAAAACACAAAACAAAAAACAAAAAAAAACCTAAATGTAGCCCTGGAAGGACAGCACAGCCATTCATTAAGAACATTAAGGTAAGGAGTATAGATTCGTAGATATTATGGAATTTTCTCCAAAATAGATTGTATTTTAGGTCATAAAGCAAATGTTAAAAAATGAAAGACAATAAAATAAAATATCCTTTAAATGAATAAAATAAATCCTCCCTCTAGGCCAAAAAAAAAAAAAAGACTTTGAAAGAAAACACTTATTAATATGTGAATAAAATGACTGTAGAGCCAGTTCAGCCATCCGCTTAGACAGGGTGCTGTGCAGTACTGAGGACCACACTGGTAGAAAACCCATGTGACAGCCTGTGCATCCTGTGTATCCTGTAACCCCAGCTCAGAAGGCAGAAACAGCAAGAGCACTGGGGCACACTGGCTTTCACCCTACCCCAAGGAGAGCCCTGCCTTAGAGTAATTGACAGAGAGTGACACAGGAGGACACCTAGTGCCCTCTTCTGGTCTCTACACATATATGCATAGACCCACTCTGACACATATGAATGAATGAATGAATGAATGAATGAACAGACATGGTGGCTTATGACTGTAATCTCAGCACCCAGAAGGCAGAGGCAGGAGAGTGCCAGAGTTTGAGGACACACTCATCTGCAGAGGAAGCTCCAGGCCAGCTGGGGCTACAAAACACAACAGTGTGTGTGTGTGTGTGTGTGTACACGAGCGTATGTGTGGTAGAGAACCAAAGCAACTCCTCTGCCTGTAAGCTATGCCAGAGCCTAACTGCTCAGTTCTTTACTATGAGAAATTCATCCATATGTTTATTTACTTACAGCATATCACATACTCTCAATGCAGTATTTGCTTACATGGAGCCATAAAACATATGTCAGCACTTACTTGCTTGAGCAGGTAATGGGACCATATTCTCTATGTGAAATCTATAGGTTTTCAAACTGTGACAGAAATGAAAGGCATACTTATCTTGAGTAGTTACCTGTACAAAAGCAACTCCTGCCATCAGAATTACTAGGGAGAGCCACTGGTACACACCTAATTTTTTACCAAGCATAGACACAGAAAATAATGCTGTTGTAAGTATTTTCAACTGATATGTAACCTAGAAAAGAAAACAAAAATATTTTTAGTGTTTGGGTTTTTTGTTTATTTGTTTTTTAAAAGAATCATTAGAACTGTATCTAGGTACCTGGTAAGTGGCTGCATCTAGGTTTGACAGAGCCACATAGAGTAAGTTGTTCTGAAGAGTGTATATTCCTGATGGGATTGCAAGCTTCAGGGTTTCCATGGGTTTATTAAGAATTTCATCATGCAGTACTCTATTCAGTGTTCTCACACTACACTCTAAAAGAAACAAAATGGGGGAAAATCAGTTATTAAAGTATCTCTGCAGAAATCATAAGCTCTTTCTTTCTTTATAGACCTCAGTTTTCTCACTTTAAAAACAGAAAAATGGAGGCAGGAGAGATGGCTCAGCAACTAAGAGAAAGCATTGCTCTTGTAAAAGATCAGAGTTCGATTCCCAGTATCCACACTGGGTGGCTCAAAACTGCCTGTAACTCTAGCTTCATATAGATCCCACACATCTGAACTCTGTGAGCACATGCGCTTAGGTACAAAGACAAAGTCGCGCGCGCGCACACACACACACACACACACACACACATTAAAAATACAGGAAAGAAAAGATTATGTAACTATGTAAGTACATATAAGCATAAAAATGCATTTGTGACAACTAAAAACTCAATTTATTTTTTTAATTTTTAAATTTATTCTTCTTTCACATACTATATCTCGGCTGCAGTTTCCTCTCCTTCCTCCCCTCTGAATACCCCTTCCTACCCCCTTCTCATTGCACTCCTCCTGCTTCCCATGGAAATCAACCAAACGTGGCCTATCAAGCTGCAGTAAGACTAGACAGCTCCCCTCATATTAAGTCTGAATGAGGCAATCCAGTAGGAGGAAAAAGGTCCCCAAAGCAGACAAAAGACTCAAAAGCCAGCCCCCCCACCCCCACACCCTGTTAGAAGTCCCACAAGAAGACTAAGATGCAAGGGGCCTAGGTGAGAACCATGTAGGCTCCCTGACTATTGATGTCATCTCTGTGAACATCTCTGAGTCCAGGTTACTTGATTCTGTGGGTTTTCTTGTAGTGTCCTTGATCCCTCTGGCTTCCAGAATCATTCCACCCTCTCTTCTACCTGATTTCCTGAAATCTACCCAGTGTCCCTCAAATTATTAATCAATCAAAAAAGTATTCTTCTATTGCAGTGACTTTATAAAACTGTTTTTTATTCATTCTTCAGCCTCTCATGCCAATTGTCAACATATTAATCATTAAAAAACGGCAACGTAGCTAGAGAATGGTGTTGCTATAACAACAGACAACTGAACTTCTAGCTCAACTTGTCTCCTGTAGCATGAGTCCAGATCTAAAACTTCTACAGCAGCGTGGGGACACAGACTCTCTGTATGTAAATATGCTTGCTTATTAAAAGTTATATCTCCCCCCCAAACCCCCGGCCACCAAGCTATACGCCCCAGACCAGCCTGTTAGGTTTCTCCCTCTGAGAATTATCCATCTCTATTTTTTTCTTTCTTACTGTGCTGTAGTTCTCTGTAGTTCTAGGTGCTTGTTGCTGGTTATGTGTATGGCTTGTTTCTTCACTTGGTTTGATACATTTTTTTTTCAGTTTAAGTTGTGCCTCCCCAAAAGGATTCCTGCTCCCCTAAAGCACACTCTACTTATGGCTTAGCTTGCTTTTATACTTGTCTGAGATCATTCACAGCCCCAAGGCCACACTGATTTTCAGTTGGGTTTGGTTTGTTCAAGCAGGCCTTATTATGTAACCCATGCTGATCTGGAAATCAAAACATAGCCTAGGTTGGCCATGGACAGCCATACACTTCTCTTACTTCAGGCTCCAAAGTACTAGGATGATATGTGTGAGCCACCATGTCTGGCTCTTTTACTTTCTTTACTTTTCTTCCTCTTCCCCCTAATGAGGTCTTATGATGTAGATCAGAGACTCTTCAAGCTCATAATATTTCTCCCGAAAACTCCCAGTACAGAGCTACAGGCATGTGTCACACTGCTCAGCTTGGCTTTGATTGAAATGTTAACATTTCTGCCATATGAAATTGGTGTGTGCTTTGGTGACAGGATCTCAAGTAGCCAGAACAGCTTCCTTCAAAGTTGTTATATAGTCAAGAGTAACCTTGAACTTCTGGCCTTGCTGCATTAACTCCTAAGTGCTAGATTTGCAGATGTATTCCATCAGGCCTAGCTTTACACAATGCTTTTTATTTTATTTCATGTGTAGAATGTTTTGCTTACATGTTTTGTTGTTGTTGTTGGTGGTGGTGGTGGTTTTTTTTTTTTTTTTTTTTTTTTTTTTCCCGAGACAGGGTTTCTCTGTATAGCCCTGGCTGTCCTGGAACTCACTTTGTAGACCAGGCTGGCCTCGAACTCAGAGATCCGCCTGCCTCTGCCTCCTGAGTGCTGGGATTAAAGGCGTGCGCCACCACGCCCAGCTACCTCTCCACTTTCCTGTCATTGTCATGACCTCCTGTCCTGCTGGTAGCTCATTTATAGTCTTCCATTGATGACACCTTCTGATGTTTATCTATGAACTGTCTGTGTGCCTGTGCCTATGGAGGCCAGAATACAGCATCATCTTAACCCCTGAGCCATCTCTTCAACCCCTGCAACTTAGCTATCAAGTACCAACTAAACAATTTTCCCAGCCCTGGAATTCACTTTAGTATACTGTGTACAGACACCTAGTCATGCTTAAGCTCACTGAAAGCTGGTTTCACCACATCTAGCCACAATGCAACTATTCTTGTTAAAGGTTTCCTGACTCCAGTGTTAAATGCAGAAGGTACTTGTAATATCTAGACCTTAGCAACAAAAAGTAACCTCTCCACTTTCCTGTCATTGTCATGACCTCCTGTCCTGCTGGTAGCTCATTTATAGTCTTCCATTGATGACACCTTCTGAATGAAGCCTCTGAGTGCTGGGAATAAGCCAGCATATTTTCAGTCTCCTTTTCCTCTAGTGTATATAAAACTTGGTCTTATCCTTGGCTATAAGTGCTTTATAGGTATTTCCAACTTAACACGAATCAAAAGGAAGTCATTTGATTTATCCCCAAATATATCTCCCCTGTATCTTTTACTGCCATACCTATATAAACAACAATTTAATCTAAAAACCTACAAATCATTCTTAAAACTGTATCCACCCTCTTTCCTGATCTTCACATAAAAATGTACTAGTCAAGTCATATCAAATATTCATTACTATTAATGAATAGAGACATGCAAGTCAAAATCACATTGAAATACCTCTTCATACCCAGAATGGCTATAACAAAGGGTGGGAGGGTCTGGAGCACAACTCAGCGTATAGCCATTTGTCTGGTATATACGAGGCTGTAGATTTAAACACACACACACACACACACACACACACACACACACACACACACTGACAGAAAATATGATAGGCAGGAAGAAAAACATGGTTAGAAAATAGAAACTTCATATACCGCTAGTAAAAATATAAAATGGAGGTTGGCAAGATGATCTAGTAGGTGTGGTAGGTGGGTAAAGGTGCTAGTCGCCAGGCCTGACAATCAGTTCAAGCTCCAGGATCTTTATAGTAGAAAAGTCTTCTGACCTCCACACTTGCACAATGGCACATACTCATACCTCCCTCTCACAATAAATAAAATGCAATGAAAAATCAATAAAGCAAAACAGAATAGTGGAAAAGTTTAATAATTCCTTAAAAAGTAAACAAAGAAGACTTGCAAAATGACTTCACTGGATAATGGCACTTGCCACCAAACTTGATGACCCGAATTTAATCTCTGGGACTCGCATAGAGCAAGAACAGAACAGATTCCCACAAGTTGTCCTTTGACCTACACTCCCATGCCATGGCATGTGCATACCCACCACATACATATATGCCATACATTTCTTTTAAAAAGATGTATATGCAGAATAACCAGATGACAATGACCCAGCAATTCTGCTTTGGTGGTGGGAAGGAGATATAAACGCATAGCCCCACCCAAATACACCTGTACAGGTACTGCAGCAGTAACCACTGTTTTTTCCAACAGGGTTCACAGTAGCCAAAAGGTAGAAATAACCAGTGGCTATCAACACATGATTAAGAAAAAAGTGTTCAGCCAGGCGTGGTGGCGCACGCCTTTGATCCCTGCACTTGGGAGGCAGAGGCAGGTGAATTTCTGAGTTCGAGGCCAGCCTGGTCTACAGAGTGAGTTCCAGGACAGCCAGGGCTACACAGAGAAACCCTGTCTAGAAAAAAAAAAACAAAAACAAAAAAAAAAAAACAAAAAAAGAAAAAAGTGTTCATTGTATACTATATAGTATGTAAAAAACCAAAAATCTGACATGTGAGGTTTTAAAATATTATGCTAGTGAGCCAAGCCAGACATGAGAATGAACATTATATAATCCACCTTATATTAAATATCTAGAATAGGTAAATTCAGAAGCAGAATCTAAGTCAGAGGTTACCAAGAACTGGAGGAAAGGTGAATGAGAAGTTACTACTTAATAGTCATATAGAATTTCTGCTCAGTTGTATTGAGAAAGCTTTGGAAACAGTGATAGGTATACAATATTGTGAATGTAAAAATGCAGTTACAGGGGCTGGTGAGATGGCTCAGTGGGTAAGAGCACCTGACTGCTCTTCCGAAGGTGATAAGTTCAAATCCCAGCATCCACATGGTGGCTCACAACCATCCGTAACGAGATCTGGCGCCCTCTTCTGGAGTGTCTGAAGACAGCTACAATGTATTTACATATAATAAATAAAATAAATCTTTAAAAAAAAAAAAAAAACAAAAACTTTATATTAAAAATGCAGTTACAGGAGCTGGTGAGATGGCTCAGCAGGTAAGAGCACCCGACTGCTCTTCCGAAGGTGATAAGTTCAGATCCCAGCATCCACATGGCGGCTCACAACCATCCGTAACGAGATCTGGCGCCCTCTTCTGGAGTGTCTGAAGACAGCTACAGTGCACTTACATATAATAAATAAAATAAATCTTTAAAAAAAATGCAGTTACAATAACAAAACCTCACATACACATGCACATACATTTGCACACACATTATCACAACTTAAAAATTAAAGCCAGTAACAATCAATTATAAGCTAGCATATAGAAGGCTAAGAGAGAATGATCAAGAATTTATGGCCAGCTTGAATGACATAGCAGGGCACTGTCTCAAGAAAGAAAAACAAAAATCACAATTGCATACTCTAAAACTCTGCCTGCAAAAGGCTAAGTTGAGGCTGGAATGTACTCATGGTAGAACAAGTGCATATGCTTAGGATATGCAAAGCCCAAGGTTCAATCTCTAGAACCACAGAACAACAACTATGAAGTTCATAATTTATATCCCAATGAAAATCTTTAAACTGTAACAAATGAGTGACTCACTGTTGGATTGGTCAATGTAACCAGCAAAAGTCTTTAGTAAAGAATTACTATAGACTTTAAAAGTCAAAGCACTAGAGAATCCACTTCTCAAATTAATGAACTGTAAGTGCAACTAGGATTCATACTCGTAGCAGTAACTAGGCATGGATTGTGTTACAAACTGTACAGAGTTTTAGTACAAACCAAAATTGGTACTAACACAATCGTGCATGCATGCGTGTGAGTGTGCATGTGTATGTGTGCATATGAGTTGATGATGGCTGTCTTTCTAAGTGGCTTCTTACCTTATTTTAGACAAGGTCTCTCACTAAACCTCAAAATTGTCAGGTAGGCCACACTGGCAGGCCAGCCAGCTCCTGGGGTCCTCCTATTTCCACCTCACAATGCCGAAATGACAAACTCACACTACCATACACAGCCACTTTTGTGGGTGCTGAAGATCCAAACTCAAGTCTTTACACTTGCATAGTAAGTATTTTACCAATTGGGCCATCTCCTTGAGTCCTGTCTTAATAATTCTTTAAAAAATATTGGAATGTTAGGTTTACGGAAATTAAATAATACAAATGATCAAATGTGTAGTTACAATTATATTCACGTATATAAAAGTTAAACTAATCATAAATTAAAAGGAAAAATCACCCTAGATACCTACTACTGTCTTTGTAGACTAAAAAGATGCAGGCCATTATCTTCAAAAATTCAGCCACAACCACTGCTGTAGAAGACAGATAACGAGGCCCCTCCTCTTTTAAAGTCCTAGAATACCGCATCGTTAGAACCAGACTGGTAGTCTGAAACACCAAAATTCCCAAGGAAAGATATTTTAGGTTGGCAGACATTGTTTTCTCTTCATTTGTCTGAAAAACAAAATAAACAGGGCAAGTTAATCAAATTTTAAAAATACAGAAACTAATATCCAACAAGAGACAGAGGCTCCAAACAAGACAAGCGTCCTCTTTCTAGCTGCAATAAGGACAACAAAAAAAGTCAACAACCACAAAATAAGCCAAAGATAGAGGGATCTTCCAGAAAACTGGGGTTGAAGAAAACAGGGCAATACTGATTTAGGTCTGAGAGATGGGTCAGCCCTGAAATCTTGGATATTCTTGTCGACCTTTGTATTCTATAGTCAAGTGCTACAGCACCATATAATCTGGAACTGCCACCAGAGTAAGACAACAAAACAGCCGAGGAAAACGCAGGTTCCCTAGCCAAACAGCTAAAGACAGCTCTCCTAAAACCTCTTACCATTCCAGCCACGTCCTGTATAAACTGTGGGGAAAGCCTTGTTAAGTCTCAGCAGCTGAGCTAATGAGAGTAGAGGTGGTGGCCCCTGCCTCCCACAACAGAATCTGCAGACAGGGACTTTGGGATAGAGCCCTGTTGGCCATCTCTTTCATATACAAACTTACTATCAGCAAACAGAATTCCTGCTCTTCCACAAGTGGCTAGGAATAACAGACTTAAGTAGGAACTAAAGTTTCATAATACACAAATGTTCAAGATACAACTCAAAATGAGTATAGCCACAAAAAAGACAAATCTTAATTGAATAACAATCAACAGATAACACAAAAAAATAACCCAAATATTGGTGTTACAAGAATTTCAAGGAAGCTACCATAAAAATACAGCAACATAAAATTATTAAACTTCCCTAATAACAACAACCACAAAGTCCTTCAATAAAATATTTCAACATTGTTCCAACAGACTTCTATCACTACATTATTATTATGACTCGGTGATGCCAGGGAGTGAGCCCATCACCTCACACGTACTAAGCTTGCTGTCTATCTCTAGCCAACAGCCCAGCCCAATAGGCTCACCTTAAATGTAAAGCAGAAATATGTTGAAAAGGGAATGGACTGGCCATCTTAATAGTTTGACACCTAAAGCCCCAGCTATTTGAGAGACTAATTCAGGAAGATCATTTAAGCCTAGGAGTTCAAGACCAGCCTGATCAACTTACTGAATGAACCTCACCTCACAAAAAAGGAAGAAGGGAGAGATTCCTTGAAGAGAAGGAGAAGGGAGAGTAGGAAAGATAAAGATACCATGAGGAAACTATGAAAAAATTGGACGGTTTATATTAATGTCAGGCCAAAACCTTATATTACTTTTAGATTTGAAGGATATTTCATAGTAATAAAAATATCAATACACCAGGAACCTATAGTCATTATAAATGTAGTATATGTACCTTATTAAGGTAGCTTCAAAACACATAAAACAAAATGATCAGAATAAAAGAAAAATAGTAAGCAAATCCAATCATAACTGAAAATATTTAACTTACTTTTGAAAAAAAATATGATAGAATGAGAAAAAAAACCCTAAAGAACTAGAAGGTTTCAGCTAACTATCGCAGACACGCAGACGTCCACTGAGATCATAAGCATGCGTAAGCAGGGTCCTCACCCTCGTTCCCACCCAAGATCATATACCTTTAGTGCCTCAGGTTGATTTAAAGATACAATACAACCCCTGAACACATCCCTACAGTCATCTGTGGGGAACTAAATAAGAACGGCCACATATGCTCAGATATTTGAGTAGCTAGTTATCAGAGAGTAGCACTATCTGAGAAGTGTTAGGAGGTATGGTCTTTTTAGAGAAAGTTGTTGGGGGGTGAGCTTTGAGGTTTCAAAAGGCCAAGCAGGCCAAGTGTCACTCACTTTCTTTCTGTTGCTCCTGGCTGTATGCATACATGCCCCCTGTATGAGGATAATGCACTAAACCTTTGAAACTGTAAGCAAGCCCCCAGTTAGATGCTTTCTCTTGTAACAGTTGGTCGTGGTGTCCCCTTACAGCAATAGCACAGTGACTGAGACACCTTCTTTTTTTTTTTTTTTTTTTTTGGTTTTTCGAGACAGGGTTTCTCTGTATAGAACTGGCTGTCCTGGAACTCACTCTGTAGACCAGGCTGGCCTCGAACTCAGAAATCTGCCTGCCTCTGCCTCCCAAGTGCTGAGATTAAAGGCGTGCGCCACCATGCCTGGTGACACCTTCTTTATAGAAACTAGAAGGATGACTTCTTTTTTCTTTTTTAGTAATACTTTTTTGAGTTGCTTTGTTTCAGGAGCTCTCTTGGGCTCAAGTGGTCCTCCTGCCTCAGCCTTTGGAGTAACTCAAGAAACAAATCATCTGCCGTCCAGGTGAGTTTAAGCCTCACATGCAAACATGAAGTACCTAGTCAACAAAACCATTTGGAAAAACCAGTTGGTGGTGGCACATTTAATCCCAGTGCTCAGGAGGCAGGCAGATCTCTGGGTTTGAGACCAGCCTGGTAGAGACGGGCTATAAAGAGAAACTCTGTCTTAAAACACACACACACACACACACACACACAAAAGATTTGGAAAGAGCAGGTTAAAGGAATCAAATAAAAATTAAATAAAATACTGGGCTACTAAGCTTCCAGACTCACTAGAAAGTTAAGAAGACAGCCATTATAAGCACAGAGGTATAGACCAATAGAATTGGACCCATATATCCTACTTTGTTCAGACAGCCATCAGTACCTGTTCCTGAGTAGTTTATAAATATCAGGAATTTAGTTCCCACAGTTCTAGAGACTGGAGCTTCTAGATAACTATAGAAGCATTGTCAGATTCTGGTAAGGTCTATCTTCTAGAATTGCAGATGACTGTCTTGACATTGGACCCTCACATGACAGAACATCAAGAGTTCTCTGGAGCCTTAATCTTGTCTACAAGGGCTTCATTCTCATAATTTAATTATCACCCACCCAAAGGTCATACTTCCCAGTGCCATTACACTGAGAGATGGCACAATGGCTGAGTGCAAACCATTCTTGTAGAGGACTTGAATTCAGTTCCTAGAACATTTTAGGCAGCTTATAACTATGTGTAACTTCAGCTCCAGGGAAACTGATACCCTCTTCTGGAGCCTGTAGGCACCTATACTCACTCATGTACACACATGTATAAACACACACATATATATATACACACACACACACACACACGCACATGCACAAAAATAAGTCAAAATCTTTTTTTTTTTTAAATATCAGCTATGGGGCAGGAGAAATGGCTCAGAAGTCAAGAGTACTAGCTGCTCTTCCAAAGTTCCTGAGTTCAATTCCAAGCAACTACATAGTGGCTCACAGCCATCTGTAATGTGTGTAATGTGATTGGGTGCCCTCTTCTGGCCTGCAGGCATACATGCAGGCAAAACAGTGTACATAATAAATAAATAAATAAATAAATAAATAAATAAATAAATAAATAGAAATAAAATAAAGTACAAATATCACCTATGGGCCGGAGGGAAGGCTCAGAAAATACAAGTGCTATCTGCGTAAGACTGATGATCCAAGTTTAATCCTGAGAATCATGGTATCCACTGACTCACATCTGCAAATCCCATGGCCAAATGGGAGGAGGCAAAGACAAGAGAATCACCCAGAAGCTCACTGGTTAGCTAGGCTGAAGTAATCAGGATGGCAGAAGAAATAAGAGAGATCTTGCTTTCACATGGAAAGAGAGAATTAAATCCCGAAGTTCTCTCATCTCCACATGTATACCATAGCACATATGTACCCACAAATATACATACAAACATGTATGAACACATACACAAAATAAATTATATCATAACACACTGAAACATAATTTTTGAAAACAGTATATGCTATATAATTCTGTTTACATAAAATTCTCAAAAATAAAAAGCAAAACTAATCTGTATTGATAGATACAAACTTAAGACCATCTGCCATGAAGAGTTAGGATAGAGAGCTGACTACAAAGGCATAATAAAGAATTCTATTGGTGATTATAATATTCTGATAGTAATTATATAATGAAATTGACTTATCAAAAACCACAGGACTCAAGCCGGGTGTGGTGGCGCACGCCTTTAATCCCAGCACTCAGGAGGCAGAGGCAGGCGGATTTCTGAGTTCGAGGCCAGCCTGGTCTACAAAGTGAGTTCCAGGACAGCCAGGGATAGACAGAGAAACCCTGTCTCGAAAAACCAAAAAAAAAAAAAAAAAAAAAAAAAAAAAAAAAACCCAAAAAAACAAAACAAAACAAACAAAACACAGGACTGCAGTTAAAGTAGACACATCTTATTGTTAGTAAATTAAATTTCAATTAAGCCTACTTTAAAAGTAAAGGTCACACTAAATGACAGCATTCTCCACCAGGGGTTCCTGTAGCCTTAGCTCAGACAAGGGGATCTTTGGATTATCACCAGACATATTCTGTTCCCATGGTCTCTGCTGAACTCTTTTCCATGATTCTCATCTTTCACTCAAATTTTCTAAATCTGTATGAACTTTTCTAGTACATTTCTTTCTAACTCCCCCAGTCAAGCTATTTAGAGTACTAGATAAATGAGCATCTCATAATTACTAACTACCAAAATAGTACATGATCAAGCAGGTTCAGGAGTCATTAGTCCCTCCATTAGGCTAAGTAGAATGTTTACAGAGACTATACCCCTTGTCTTTTTTTTTTCTGAGACAGAGCCCTGGCTAGCCTGGAACTTGATAAGTATAGCAGGCTGACTTGAATTCAACAGAGATTTGCTTGCCCCTGACTCTAGAGTGCTGGCATTAAAGGCATGTGCCACCATGCAAGACAGAAACCTACTCTTAAAAAATTTTTATTTTATGTGCATGAGTGTTTTGCATACATATATGTATGTATGTGCACCATGTGTGTTTCTGTTGACCATGGAAGTCAGAAAAGGGTATGAAATCCCTTGCAACTGCAGTTAGGTTGGCTGTGAGCCAGCATATGCATACTAGGAACTGAACCCAGGTCTTCTGCAAAAACAATAAATGCTCTTGACAACTTTCTAAGGGGCATCTTTCTAGCACCTTAAAATATTTGTCATTAGTGTTTTAGTATTTTGTGTCTGGGTGTTTTCCATACATGTATATCTGTGTGCCATGTTAGTACAGTGCCTGTAGAGGCCAGAAGACAGCACTGTATCCTCTGGAACCAGAATTATGAACTGTTGTAAGCAACCATGTGGCTGCCTGAGCCCAGGTCCTTTAAAGAGCAGCCAGTGCTCTTAACCACTGAGTCATCTCTCCAGGCCTGAAAAAAAAATTCCTGAAGACAAAAATGTTATTTAGGAAATTTGGCAATCCCTACCTACATCTAAATATATTCCAAACATGAACAATGCCACATAAGGATAAAAAAATTTTAATGATGAAAAACACATATTTGCCACTAAATACACATACATAAATCACTAGATATATTATTGGAAGCATTTTATTTGAATTTCAGAGACAAAAGTTAAGCATATACTTCTGTACCACACCTCATAGGAGCAAACACATAAACTTCTTTATTATCATCTGCCTCACTTCTGTAAGCCCTTCATAGCAAAGAAAGTCCTAATGTGAAACAAACAAGAGCATTAGTGGTGGCTCATATTTTAGGAAAACATCTAAAAACTTCTTCATATTAAAAGTGAAAAAATGTTTATTTATATATGTGTGTGTGTATACACACACAGGTATATATAGTATATGCATATACATACATGTATATAAATATATACTGGGGTTGTATCCAGAATATAGATTATGTAACTTATATAGAGAGAATATTTATAATATTGAACATAGAGGTCAAAAAAGAAATTAAAAATAGTCAAAAGAAGCCGGGCGTGGTGGCGCACGCCTTTAATCCCAGGAGGCAGAGGCAGGCGGATTTCTGAGTTCGAGGCCAGCCTGGTCTACAAAGTGAGTTCCAGGACAGCCAGTTCTATACAGAGAAACCCTGTCTCAAAAAACCAAAAAAAAAAAAAAAAA
>LR750170.1:580824-629497 GCA_902729485.2 Mus minutoides
GATTACGGGGTAGTGACCCCCCCCCCAAAAAAAAAAAAAAGAAAAAAGAGAAGACAGACAGGAAGAAAGAAAGAAAGAAAAAAAGAAAGAAAGAAAGAAAGAAAGAAAGAAAGAAAGAAAGAAAGAAAGAAAGATCCTGGCATATGCCCACTCATACCCCCCCTCATCAAGACAAGAAGGCAAGGGAAAGATTTCTTGGATTGAGACTCCTCCCACCAAGTCCCCTTTCCTTCAGAATTTACAGAAATCCTGGAGCCTTGGATGGAAGGTCGGATCCTCAGTCTGGTGTGGACACTGTGTCCTCTCTCACATAGCCCCCCTATGAGGAGCAAATCCTCCACCACGGATCAGGCAGGCAGTGTGGGAAGCGTCAAGATGCTCTTCACCTGTCCCCTCTCTCATTAGAGATGCAACGGGGTCTCCGTTCACTACGCTCAAAACAATAAGACTAGGGACAGGTGTGCTGGTCTACTCATGTAATCGAAGAACCTTGAAGGCTGAGGCAGGAGGATTTTGATTGTGAGGCCATCCTGAGCCTCACATGAATGCCAGTCCATCATGTTCACTGTCCACTGAGTACAGTGACACATTTCTCAAAAACTAAAACAAATAAAACGCCAATGTTCAGCCGGGCGTGGTGGCGCACGCCTTTAATCCCAGCACTTGGAAGGCAGAGGCAGGCGGATTTCTGAGTTCGAGGCCAGCCTGGTCTACAAAGTGAGTTCCAGGACAGCCAGGGCTATACAGAGAAACCCTGTCTCGAAAAACCAAAAAAAAAAAAAAAAAAAAAAACAAAACCAAAAAACAAGAAACAAAAAACAAAAAAACCCACCAATGTTCTAGTCCCAGCCCCCTGCATGCTTTGTATGCATGGCTTCTTTTGAGTTATTGTGAACTTAGACCAAAATGAAATTTCTTAGATTCTGTGAGAAATATTAAATATTTTAGCTTATGAGTATTGTGGCGGAAGTTTATATTTTTTATATGTATTTTCTAAATTTTTAACAAGTAAACTATCCTGTTCATATGTTAAATTTCCCATAAATTGTATCATCTCTGGGATGGCCATTTCCTTGACAGTTTAATTAGTGTTTATTTACTGCATGTTTCCTCAGTGAATTTAATTACCTTATATGTTCTAACAACCTAGTTGGTCTATCATATCAAACACAGGAAAAGTCCAAGCTCTGGCAGTACCAAATTTACTTTCCTTCAAGGAAACATGTGGTTCAGTAGTACTGGCACCTGCAAGAGGTCTTAAACATATACAAGTTTGTTACCATTTGTTAAAAGATTTGTTTATTTTTAATTATGTGTGTATGTGTAATTATGTACACATGAATGCAGTTGCCCATGGATGCAAGAAGAAGACATCTGATTCCCTGAAGCTGAGGTTACAGGCTGTGGGTGTTGAGAACTGTACTTGGAGCCTCTGGAAGAGCAGTACATGCTCTTAGCCACTGAGCCAGCCCTCTCTAGACCCACACGTTCATTACATTTTATTTGGTGTCCTTATTAGATATCAAGTAGTTCCCTTAGTTCTGGGGGTTTAAGAGATATAATAAGGTGCTAACAGTTACTTCATTTCTCTTGACTGGGAGATGTTGCTATTTAAAGTAGTTTATCCATATGCTAAATTAAACTTGTGATTTTGTTTTGGTTTTTCAAGACAGGGTTTCTCTGTGTAGCCCTGGCTGTCCTGGAACTCACTCTGTAGACCAGTCTAGCCTCGAACTCAGAAATCCGCCTGCCTCTGCCTCCCGAGTGCTGGGATTAAAGGCGTGCGCCACCACGCCTGGCTTAAACCTGTGATCTTAGTGTCAATATTTGCTACTCGGATAGTACTTTAGAGGATTTCCCAAGTGTTAGGATGTTTATGGCTTAATTAACACTGCAATCTTGTAAAAAAGACAAGATATTTCTCAACTCCATGTTATAGGAAAAAAATGAGGTATAGAATACTAAGTGACTGGTCAATAGTAGAAGGGAGCTAGAAGTCAGATTTCTTAAACTTCTGGCAGGGTCATAAGGTATTCTGGAAATACAGACCTGAAGGGCTGTCGGACTGAGTTTTTGTGGACTAAAACAACATAGTGTCAGAGACAGTATGGCTCTCACCAAAGCCGGCACACGGAGTCAAGAATCTCTCCTGGCATGATGATTCCAGCCTTAGGGTTCATCACTTAGACAGATGCTGTCCCTTTTGTTGTCATGCTTGGTAACAGATACAAACAGCAGTTAGAGGGAAGAGGTTGGGAAGGGGCTACAAGGACTGGGTATAATACTATGGACTCAGAAGTCATATTGTCTAGGGTTCTTTGCTACTCTTCAATCTTGGTTGCAGAATTGAAATACAAATGAGGACTGACATGGTTGCTCTGTCTACAAGTGAGAACATAGGCATAAACTCTAGGAAGAAGACTTGCTAGTTAACAGGCTGTGGGTGTCACCCAGGCACGATGCTTGATGCATGGGGGAAATAGGCTACTTCTAGATTCTTTAATGTATTCCAGGCTCTTCTTGGCAGAGCTCAGTTTGCTGATCAAATGTCTTTAGTCCTCCCTGATGGACAGAGCACAAGTAGGCAGAGAGCAAGAATAACGTCTTTTGGCATCTGGGCACATGGTTCAAGTTACAAAGCCTGTGGTTTATCTGAGACTTTAGCAGTTCTGCACATGGAAGCTCACTGACTTACCACTGGGAAGTTTCCATGTTAAACATGTGTAAACACGTGCCACTGCATTTTACGATAATCCCATGTGTATTCTCATGGCATGTCACCAAGTGAGCACACACTGGGCTATCTAGGAAAATGCACAAACATTCTCATGGCAAAGCTATGTTTATGGTGATTAGAGAAAAGAAACAACCAGTTTAATGATTCACAATAAACGCTTACTTAGCCCACCCCGTCTCCTAGTTTTGGTGTAGTCTATACAGTTCACAGTGCAGAGAGTTTCTGTTTGGGTTCCCAGGGTGACACAGTAAGTTGGGTGTTATCAGGTCGTTGCTTCTTGTTCTCTGTCATCCTGCACTGGCACCACTTAAACGTTTGCTAAGAATGTGTAATCCTAGGGCTGGAGAGACGGCTTGGTGGTTAAGAACACTGGCTATTCTCCCAGAGGACCTGGGTTCAATTCCTAGCATCTACATGGCAGCTCACAACTATCTAAATAACCCCAGTTTCAGGTGACCTGCTACCTTCACACAGATATAAAAAATGTAGACTTCCAGGCCTGACGCTACACTTGCTGAGTCAAAGTCTATCTTAACAGCATCTTCAGATGATTTATAACACAGTCATGTGTGAGTAGCGCCGGGCATGCCTTCAGCTTATGTCTCCTTACACTTTCACTTTAAAAAATTACTTTATTTATTTATTTACTTATGTGTATGTCTATAGGTGTCTGTGAGCCACAGCATGTGTGGGAGGTCAGAGGACAATTTACATGACTTGATTCTTTTCTTCCATATCAGGTTGCCAGGCTTGGTAGCAAATACTTTACCTGATGAATCCTATCTTGCTGAACTCTATTTTCATTCTTAGGGATCTTAGCTTTCTGCTTTTCTGGTGTCTGCTAATCATTTTACAAGCTGAGGGGTGTTTGTTTGTTTTTGTTTTTAATTTTAAAATGTTTCCCTTTTAAAACAGCGGTCCCTCTCTGGTTTTGCCTCGGTGACGTGCATCTTGGTTTTAAATCCCTCATGGTTTCTACGCTTCTCGTCAACGATTTTTGCCTTGCTTTGTTTTGGGAGACACACCCTCACTCTGTATCCAAGGAAATCACTATGTGGGGGCCACACTGTCAAACTCCTGCTGCAGCTTCCCAACTGCTGGAATTGTGGCGGTGTATTAAAAGTGTAGCCCAGGCTGGCCTTGAAATGGGAAATCCTCCTTCCTCATCCTCTTTAGCCATCTACCTTCTGGCTAACTTAGGCCTCGGTCCAGAACCACTTTGTTTGGGGAACAAAGCCTCACTTTGGCTTTGTGCAGCACCCAATGGCATCCATTGTGTTGTTAATTAGGCTGAGAGAGCCCGGTACCCCTGCAGCCAGGTTCTGCATGCCTCCTAAGTCACCCGGCTGACCATCCTGGCCCATGGCACCCTCCCTCAACAGCACTCCCGTGTGTTGGTTCTGCCTATTGCTGAATTCCATCAGACCATGTTGTGTTGTCCCTAATTTCAATATTATGTGTGGGGTGGAGGTTGGTAGGTTCACGTTACTTTTTACATAAGGAAAATAATCTGTTTGTGGCTGTATCAGTCAAGCTCGATTTCCGTTGTTCGGTGTTTTACAACATCATGGGAATTATGAACCTTAGAAACATCCTCCCAGCTGTGCTTCCTGTGTTTCCCTCACTCCTTCATTTTGTGTGTGTGTGTGTGTCTGAGACAAGGACTTACCCCTGGATTCCAGGCTCGGGTGAAGATTCCTGTTTTGTTCCGACTGGCCTTGAACTTGCCATCCTTTGCCTCAGTGTTCAGGGTGCCGGGATTATAGACCTGTATCACTGCACTTGGCAAGGGGAAAAAAACTTTTTTAAAATTGTCACTTTGCTTTATTATTTTAAAATTTTCATTCATTATTATTTTTAATGCATAGGGACCATAACATCCTGTACATGTAGAGGCAGAGGATGACCTTGGGAAATTGGTTCTCTTTGTCCCCAAAGCTTCTTTTTGCTACTTTTATCATCTTTGTTATAAACGGGGTTTAAGAAAGAAACCCTGATGGAACATACTGCCCTTTCGGAATTTAGATATTTCTGGATGCGTTGTTTTGCCTTATATGTCCACAATCCCACTCAGAAATATGTTGTGTGAATTAAACGTAAGCCATTTTGGTTGATAAGCACCAACCTTGTGGCTTGTTTCCTAAGGCTCCTCCATTCTGAAACCATATCCTCTGTTTCTTCATTGTCTCTACAGACCGCACAGGATGCGTGAAGCAATGGGTAAGATGAGTTTACTGAGAGGCACTTAAAACTTATTAGCTGACGCGCTGAAGTAGAAGCAGGTAGAGAAGAGCAATGATTAGATACTGATTGGTAATTGATCTACTTAAGGCCCTGCTTGTTCTGCCTATTTGCCAAGAATGATGTCCTACCTGGATCAGAATGACCTGGAAAACCAGCTCAGACAATACTACCTGCTGACAGCCGGAAGCTTCTGCCCTTGCCTGTCTATCCTTTCTGCTTGCCCACGTTGTGGTTCTAAGGGTATAAAATAAAAATGCAAAGTGGGCTCCCTACTTTGTTATAAATGGGGTTTAAAAGCTTTTTAGGAGCTGTCTTGGCTTCTGTCTGCTGGTGACATCGTCTCTCTTCCACTTTCATTGATATTGGAGAACTTATCCCAGAAAGATTCTGGAAACAATGCCACCCACAAGCAGCAGTTCCCCTCTCTCAAAGAGATCCCAGTGGCTAATCCTTAGCTATCTGAATCAATATGTCATCTGGAACCAGGAATCACCCTGCAAGCGGTGGGAGAAACTGCAGCTGAGTTCAGTTTCTTGTGAGACTGATACCTTTGTTTCTCTGTCTTACAGGATCTACAGGGTCCTGTGTTTTCTGCCTCTAGGTAACCAATTAGCTTCCAGTTACCTCCTCTAACTAGCTGGCACAAAAATCCAGCCAAGCTGGTTCAAGCTGTTAAGATTGCTGTTACGCTTGTAAGGTCGGAGCGCCATAGTGAGTGCTATTTCCTTCATAGTAGACCAGAATGAGTCTCCATCTGAGAGCCCCGCCCTTAGGATACCTTTCACAGAAATATAAAACAATCCTGTGATTTTTTTTCCCCCTATTGTTCCAGATACTTTTTAGGTTTGTTTTTGTTCTTGTAACAGGGCACAGTTCTGGCTGGCCTGGAACTCTGTAGACCTTTATGGACTTTATGGAGGTCTGTTCTTTTCTATTGAAAGACGGAAAGGAACTGGATCCAGAGGAGAGGGGAGGAAGAGCAGAGAGAAGAGTAGGAAGTGGACACTGTAATCAGGATAAATTATATGAGAAAAGGACCTATTTTCAATAAAAGGAAAAAAACAAACCGATTTAGTTATATGTTCTCTTTATCAAGTCTTTGATTTCCTTTCCTTTTTCCCATCTTTAAAAATTTAAAGTTAGTTAATTATTTTTTTTAAATGCTACTGGGGATCAAAAGTAGAGACTCATGCATTCTAGAAAATCTTTCTACTAGTGAAATTTATCCCCAGCCCCATGATTCTATTTTTTTTAAAAAAAATGTGTGTGTGTATATGTGTGTATGAGAGAGAGAGAGAGAGAGAGAGAGAGAGAGAGAGTGAGAGAGTGTGTGTGTGTGTGTGTGTATGTGTGTGTGTGGCCAGAGGAGGTCCCCTGGAACTAGACGTACAGGTGGTTGTGACTGCCTGACATGGATGCTGAGACATGAACTTGAGTTTAAGGCAGCCGTTTCTCCAGCCCCTTGTTGGTCTGAGTTTTTGTGTTTCAGATGGGATCTTATACAGCCCTGGCTGATCTCAAATTTCTCATCCTTCTGCCTCTGCCTGCCAAATGCTGAGATTACAGGCAATGTACTAACACACTCGGCCCAGAATACCTTTTTAAAAACACTTTATTTTGTCCTAAGAATATAATCTGTTTCAAATGCGTAGTTCACTCATAATAACAACAAAAAATTTGAATGCACACTTTCTGATTTAACATTATTTTGACATCAGTTTCATCTGATTTTATTGAGGCAAAAAAGGTGTTTCTAAGTCAATGAAAAACAAGTGAATTGGGGGCTGGAGAGATGGCTCAGCGCTTAAGAGCACTGACTGCTCTTCCAGAGGTCCTGAGTTCAAATCCCATTAATCACATAGTGGCTCACAAACATCTGTAATGAGATCTGACTCCCTATTCTGGAGTGTCAGAAGACAGCTACAGTGTACTTACATATAATAAACAAATCTTTAAAAACAAACAAACAAACACCAAGTGAATTGATGATGGATAGTGGTGGTGCATGTACTCCAATCCCAGCAGAGGCAGATGGATTTCTGAGTTCAAGACCCGCCCAGTCTACAGATCAAGTTCCAGGACAGCCAGGGTATTACAAGGAGAAGCCTTATCTTAAAAACCAAACAATCAACCAACCAGCCAACCAAACAAACAAATAAAAATAGAGAGAAAAAAATTAAATTAATAAAAATTTGGTGCGCCTAGACAACCCTTTGTTGAGTTTTTTTTTTTTTTTAAGAAAATTTGGAAAATGGGCATGATGGCCCATGCTACTCATCCCATCACTTAGGAGGCAGAGGCAGGCTGATCTCTGTGAGTTCGAGGCCAGCCTCGTCTACAAAGATAATTCCAGGATAGCCAAAGCTGTTATATAAAGAAACTAGATTGAAAAACTACACCCTACACCCCCACACACCCCACACAAATGCTTAATTAAGTAATTAATTCTGGAAATGAGTTATCTGAATGTTAGAGTAATAAACACTTTTGTAAACCAGGTGGTTTCCAGTCCACTGTTTTTATTAATTTTTTTCTTTGCTATTTAAGCAGATGCTTCCTCTCTCATCTCATCTCCATTGTCAGTACTAAAATTCTGACTGGAAAGTGGGAGCAGCTAAATCTGGACTCATCTATGTTGTGATGTAATAGTGACCCGTGAACAGGTGAACTTCCCAACCATCTAAACGTATTGAATAATAGAAAGTGGCCAGCCTGAAGAATGTGAAATACCTTTTCAGATTTCATTTAAGGGAACACAAGCAAAGATATTTGGAGATAACTGATATAGATGAATAACTATATAAATAACCATATAAATCAGCCATGCAACACCCTTACTGGGAAGAGTAGCCATCTATTTTTAAATGTCCTGTTGGCAGACTTCAACAGACAGCTGTATTAGGTGGACAGAGGCCGTCTGCGCGTGGGGAAGAACATCGTGTTAACTTGGTTATTTTTAGTTGTGAAACCTCCTTTTTAAACCCTAATATTAGAAAAAAAAGAGGTATAAACACAACAGATACACACATTCAAAAAGAAAGAGGGAGGGAGGGGAGGAGGGAGGGAGGGAGACAGGGAGGGAGGGAGGGAGAGAAGGATTAAGAGAGACCCTGTGCAAGGTCCTAGGTTCGATCCCCAGCACTAAAATGTAAGTTTTAAGAACACACTCAGGTTGAATGCTCGTAAAGCTTGCGTGGAAAGATCGGCTCTTAGTGCCTCACTGCACACAGCTCTGTAATCTACGCCTTACCATTGGCAGCAAGCCTGCCATTTCCCTGAAAAGCCTCCTTTTATTCTTCTGGGAATCCTGTCAGCACTACTGAGCAAGTGCAGGAGTGGGTGGTTGATCAGCGTGCTTCATGCTGTCTTGTTTAAAAGTCTCACTCAAGCTGGAAGGACACTACAAAACCTACCTATGTGTCTCTATCTATGTATCCATGTGTCTGTGTATCTATGTATCTACATAAGTATATATGTATAAATCTATACTATCTATCCATCCATCCATCCATCCACCCACCCACCCATCTATCTACCTACCTGGCTATCTATGTGTTTATCTGTATGTCCTCTGCTCTGTATTTCTCATCTGTGTTTACAGCCTATTCGTGGGTTTTGTCTCATTTCTCCCCCAAGACGCGTCTCAGACTGAGAATCTATCAAATCTCTCTAGCAGGGCTGTGGTCCTGCATTCTGCCTTGACACTGAGGTGTGGGAACGCTGCTTGGGGCTGCGAAATGGGAGACACTAGCCTGCATTTACCCTATGCCAGTCAGTCCCAGTGAGAAATGACACAGGATTAAGCAGAAGCTGGGGCTCCCTGACTCCTGGATGTCCAGTTGCCACTGGAAACCATAGTCAGAAACAAAGGGGGCCAGTGGGCTGAGGATGAGCCTGGGGCTGGGAGGAGGGGACTCCAGCTTAGTTTAGCGATCATGAGTCCAGGAACACTGAGGGGCCTTCTGAGGGAGACTTAGGCAGCATGGCTCTGTAGACAAAGGCTTTCTCCATGTTCCCCATGGCGGTCTTTTTTGTTTGTTTGTTTGTTTTAAAGATTTATTTATTTATTTATTTATTTATTTATTATATGTAAGTACACTGCAGTTGTCTTCAGACACACCAGAAGAGGGCATCAGATCTCTTTGTGATGGTTGTGAGTCACCATGTGGTTGCTGGGATTTGAACTCGGGATCTTTAGAAGAGTAGTCACTGCTCTTAACCGCTGAGCCATCTCACCAGGCCCCCCACGCCCACGGCAGTTCTTGATGAAAGTGGCAGTTTATGCTTATCCATACCATTTGTTGACTGTTCATTGTGGAAAATGGGTGCATTATCACCTCCTCAGGGTAGGCCAGAAATTAAATATCTTTTGCAGAAAGGAATGCCGGGGAGGAGAAGCTTATTGGCTAAACCTTCAGGGCCCTTAGAGACCTCACTAGCATGGGGAGATCTTTGTTTTGGGCTATGTGACCACTGGTCATGTCCCTTTGTGGGTCACATGTTCTGGGCCAGGAATCTTTGGTAGGGAGCAGGGAGATGCCTACCATGCTCAGATGGGTCCCTGGGTGCTGGGGTCTGTGAACCCATCAACCTTACCCAGTTTCCTGGCATGGACAACTGCCCCACAGGACTCATCTGGTTGGTCTCTCGGGAAAATTCAGTATAATGAAAAGAGAGAACGAATAGGCATCATATCTGCTTGCCATTGTTTTGGGGAAGCCCAAAAGAGTTCAGGGTTTTGTCAAAACCAAGTCACTGTAGAGCATAATTTTCCTTGGGAGGATTGCAGAATTCTCTTGTGTGTTTGTGCGTGCGTGCATGCATGCATGCATGTTTGTTACTACAGTCAAAGGTGAGCTTACTCTAGGAGAGCTAATAGAAGAAACTGCTCAGACTGTGAGCAGGAGGGGGAAATTTGACACAGTTTTACAAGGGAAGAGGTCATGTTACTGATACAACTGACCCCAAAACTCTCAGAACTACAAACACACATTATCAAACTTTCTCCATGGGGTTTGCAACATTTATGGTGGATTTTTTTTTTTAATGTTGCTTTCAACTTGTTTCAGCAAGCAATTACCATAACACATACATACATTATGCATACATACATACATACACATACATACATGCATATATACATTGATGCATATATACACACATACAGGCATGCATACATACATATATAATTTGGGGTGAGGGGCATAGAAGAGTCTGTAATTTAAGATTAAAGCTATGTAGGGCTGGAGAGACATCTCAATGGTTAAGAATACTTGTTCTTGCAGAGGACCTGGGTTTATTTCTCAGTACCCACATGGCAGGTAACAATCATCTGTAGCTTCAGTTTCATGAGATCTGACACTCTCTGTGGGTCGACGTGGGCACACAGTGCACACATATACATGCAAGCAAATTTTCATGAACAAAAAATAAAATAAATAAACATTTGTAAATGGGTTAGAGCTATTACTTAACTTAGGCTGTAAAAGCTGATTCCATGTACAGTCCAAGACATAGTGAGGTTGGGTATATTGTTCTCTCAAATGCAGGTTAAATGTAAATAGGCCAAACGCATAGTAGGACAGCAGGTTAAGTATGCAGTCTTGAATGCTCTCAAGGCACCTTATTAACATGGTGGCACGATCTGGGAAATTAGTTTATTTTTAATGCAAGAGATATTTTCATAAAAATGTGTCACTACAATTTCCTTTGTCCCTGTTCGTAGCATTATAACAAAATGCCAGATATTATGTACTTTACAGTTGCGAAGCCTTACAGTTGTAAACCACAATCGAGGATCCTGAAGATTTGATGTCTCAAGAGGCTTCATTTCCTGCTTCATAGCTGACGCCTTTCTGAATCTTAACATGGTAGAAGTCAGCAAGTTTCTGAAACTTCTTCACCGAGAGCAGGAATTCTGGACCAACTCTGAACACGACGGGCTTTCCATCACACCGACTGCGATACAGTTGTGACTTAGACACGTGGGCTCTTGGACTGTGGAAGTCTTCCTAAGTCCCTGATTCAGGGGGCCTCATTGCTGCTCCCCAGGACCGTCACTGTTGCTCTGGGGACTATGCAGGATACAGCCCTTTGTCTTTATCGGTAACATATCAGGGACTGTGCTTTATGGGGATGGAAGAATAAAAAACATGCAAGCTGGTGAGATGGCTCAGCGGGTAGGAGCGCCCGACTGCTCTTCCGAAGGTGATGGGTTCAGGTCCCAGCATCCACATGGTGGCTCACAACCATCCGTAACGAGATCTGGCGCCCTCTTCTGGATTGTCTGAGGACAGCTACAGTGTATTTACATATAATGAATGGAATAAATCTTTAAAAACAAAAAACAAACAAACAAAAAAACCATGCAAGCACCTCCCTTGCCATTCAAGGACCAGACAGGGGAACAGTAAGCTGCCATAAAAGGAAATGAACTTGTTCACAATGTCCTGGTGTCTGCTGCCCCCGTGTGGACATTTACATGTGCTGACTTCAATCTTGAGTTTTCCTTATAAGGCGGTTCTATGCCCAAAGAAAGAATAGGTCAGATACAAAGAATTTAAACCCAGTTTTTAGTGCCCTTCTGCCTTAGCTTGTCCCCTAAATCTCTCTAGGTTCCCTGTGCTCTCGGAGTCACACGTATCCACTGTTGAATGTCGCTTTCCCCTTGGTGGTGCGCTATCCTGAAGCAGGATAAATCCTGCTTAAATCCACACTGTGGATCTCTCCTGCCTTTAAGAGCTTTTGAAATCTCAGCTTGGGGAATGGAGACCTCCAGAGAAGCCCCAGCTATTCCTGACCCTGACATTCATGGCGTGTGTAGTCCCCTTTTCTCCTTACCTTGAATGTAGATGGCACCCAAGACTAGTTTGCCGTCAGCATAGCGGACAGAATGGCTTGTTATGTCTATGATTTCGTCCTGTGGTGTACGTATAATGTCCCGGCTGTCTCAGTCGCTTGCATATGTGAATACGTAGCCACACTATGAAGTGCGGTGCAAAGGAGCTGAGTGTAGTGATAGGTGTCAGCCTGCAAGAAATGGAGCCATCGGTGCAGCAGGACATGCACAGTCGTATTTCTCTAACAATCACACGAACCCGAAGCAGATCGCTCTCCAGCTGAGATCCTAGCCCTGGATAATACCCAGACTGCAGGTAAAAACCAGAGGGCTGCATGAATCTGTGCCTAGATTCTGCTAGGGAAGAAACGTGTGCTGTTTTCTCCCAGCAGGTGTATGAGAACCTTTGCTATCAACAGAGAAACAGAACTCTGCTCTTTGGTTTTACGTCTTTGGAATTGCACATCCTTACAGCATGTGTTCTAGTTTGCTGTCTGGTGCTGTGATAAATACCAGGATCAAAAGCAGCTGGGGGAAGAAAGGGCTTGATTGACTCACATGTCTCCATCACAGTCCACTGTAAAGAGAAGTCGGGGCAAGAGGAGAAGCAGGAACTGAAGCAGAAACCAGGGAGGAGCACTGACTGGGTAGTAAGCTGCTCCTCAGGGGTCACTCAGCCTGTCTTCCTTTCCTTCCTTCCTTCCTTCCTTCCTTCCTTCCTTCCTTCCTTCCTTCCTTCCTTCCTTCCTTTTTGTTTGTTTGAGACAGGTTTCTTTGTGTCACCCTGGCTGTCCCAGAACTCACTCTGTAGGCCAGGCCAGCCTAGATCTCAGAGATCTGCCTGCCTTTATCTCTGCAGTGCTGGGATTAAAGGCATGCACCACGGTGCCTGGTTCTCAGCCTGCTTTCTTATACACTCCAGGACGACTGCCCATGGTGATCTGAGTCCTCCAACACCAATTATTAATCAATAAGATCCCCCCCCAGATATGTGCACAGGACAGTCTGATGGAGGCACTTGGACATGAGGTTCCATCTTCCCAGATGACTCACCTGTGTTAAGTTGACCAAAAATTAACCAGCACAGCTACATTTTTGAAAATCAATACAATCAACAAATAACCTTTTGGTTTAGAACTATTCTTCCCTCCTACCAAGAGTCTGGCGCAGAATCACCTTGCTTTTTTGGCTCCTTTAAGGTGAGTTCTCTGTCAGGGGGTATCCTGTTTCCTTACCAGAGTCCTGAGGGGTCTTGCATATGTAATTTCTCTACTCAAGGTAAAGCTGGTTTAATGACAAACTTTATTCTTTCACAATATGACCTATTAGACTTTCCGTGGCTTCAATCTTAAGTTGCAACAGGCTCCTTAGTCCTTCCACAGTTACAAGAAGCCTATGATTCCTGAAGAAATAGACAATTCACAGAGCAGAAAAATATAAAAACAAAATGTCTTAGCTAAGGTTTCCATTGCTGTGAAGAGACACTATGACCAGGGCAACTCTTATAAAAGATGTTTAACAGGGACTAGGCTGTAGTTTCAGAAGTTCAGTCCATTATCATAGCAGGAAGCATGGCAGCATACAGGCATGCATGGTGCTGTAGAAGGAGCTGAGAGTTCTCTATCTTGATCTGAAGGCTCTCAGTAGAAGACTATCTTCAGGCAGCTAGAAGGAGAGTCTCAAAGCCCACCCCCACAGTGACACACATTATCAACAAGGCCACATCTCCTAATAGTGCTACTCCCTGGGTCACACATACTCAAACCATCACATAAAACTTCTTAAACTCACAAAAAGTTAAGAAACTATTGAATTTACAAACAAAGATAGTAAGAAGCAGGCTATGATGGATGTCATGGTGGATCTATAAAATGAGAATAGGCAACTGAAAATCCTCAAGAAAAAAAGAAACTTCAAAAACATCCGAAATCAATCCAATATATATCAGAAAATCAGTAGACAAAAAAACTGAATAGATTTTAAGTTATATATAGAAGCAACTGACTGTTGTCCAGGTAACTGGGTAGAATATGTGTTTTTTTCATTCGCAAAAATAACTAGTGATGGACTAAGATTAGAGATCACATCATATAGAAGGAAGTAGTTAGAGAGGGTATCGGGAATTTTAAAAAGAATGTCTAAAGGTATTAATTGCACATTCACTCAAGGACACACACACACACACACACACACACACACACACAGAGAGAGAGAGAGAGAGAGAGAGAGAGAGAGAGAGAGAGAGAGAGAGATCTTGAGACAGAGCTTCTCTATGTAGCATTGGCTGTCCTGGAACTTGCTCTGTAGACCATGTTGGCCTCATACTCATGGAGATCCATCTGCTTCTGCCTTTCAAGTGCTAAGATTAAAGGTGTGCACTAACTTGCCTGGCTGCAGTATATATTTTCTAAAATATCAATGAAAGTGTAGTGTTAAGAGAACTGGAAGTTCCCATCAAAAGAACCAAAGAATCCAAGCAGAGTGGTACGTACGCACCTTTAATTACAGCACTCTGGAGGACATTCTTTCTGAGTCCCAAGCTAGCCTGTTCTACATATGGAGTTCCAGGACAGACAGAACTACATAGAAAGAGCCCTTTAAAGAAGATAGAGCATTTTTTGTTGTTGTTCTGAGATTGAAGTCCAACATACCTCTGGTGTCCTGGAACTCACTGTGCAGACCAGGCCGGTCTTGAATTTATAGAGATCTGCTTGCACCCCGTGTGCTGGGATTAAGTGCATATGCCACTGTTCTCGGCATGCAATGTTTTATTTTGGTAAAAGCAGAAATCTAGACACAGTGATACACAGTGAAGGAAGATAAAACAGAAAGGCAAGGAATAGGGGATCTAAAAATCGGGTTTCAAGGTCAGGAATAGATCTTTTCCTCTGAGACCACAGAAGGAAGAGACTTTGCTGATACCTTGATTTTAGACTTCCAGATTCCAGAACTGTGGTGTCTTTATTAAGGTTCACTGTTGTGAAGAGACACCATGACCAAGTCAACTCTTATAAAGAAAAACATTTATTTGGAGCTGGCTTATAGTTTCAGACGCTTAGTCCATTATCATCATGGTGGGAAGCATGGTAGTGTCTAGGCAGATAAAGTGCTAGAGAAGCAACTGAGAGTTATATATCTTGATTTCCAGGCAGCAGGAGACTGTGTCACACTAGTGTAGCTTGAGCATAGGAGATCTCAAAGCCCACCCCCTCAGTGACACAACTACTCCAACAAGATAAGAATTTAATTTTATTTTAGAGAACTGGAAGGTCAAGAGGGTTTTGAAGATGCACCCAAACTATTATGGAAGGGAAGATAAATCCAGGGAGCATAACGGTTGCAGGGTGATGAAATGCTGGAGGCTCAGGATAAAGAGGTGGAAGTCAAGGTTAGAAACAGACAGATTTACCTCTGTGTGTTGGTGGCTACTTCATTCCCACTCACAGGGCAGAAGGTTGGAGAGTTAGAAGCCAGCCCAGGAGACTATGTCTCAAGAAAATAAATGAACACAACTAATGGGAAATATATTTTTGGCATATTTTAAAGACACAGAGATAGGGTGATTTGTTAAGGCCCAGAAATGGAGGAAAGAGTAAGAAAAGTGCAGTAAAAATGGGTAATTCCAGGGTGTTAGCCCGAGGAGTTGGGAAATAGAGCTAGCTATAGAAATGGGGAAGTTGTTGGAAAGGGAGGAGCAGTACTGAAGGGCGGGGAAAGTTCAATGTTGGGTATATTAACTTCTAGATACTAGTAAAATGTTTACTTGACAGTATCTTGTATCTGTAAGTCTTCAGTGGAGATTCTAGTTGAAAGGGGGAGAGATAGAAACCTAGGTAGGGCGTGAGCCTCCGGGCACTGAGATTTATAGGTTGGGAAGAAGTGAATTCAGTGCAGGAATTTGGATTGGGACAGAAAACATGAAAAAAAAAAAAGAACAGAATAGTGAAAAATAATTATAGGTAGCTTGAGAGATGACTCAGTGGATAACTGATTTAAAAGGTTGCAGATGGTGGTATGGCCCCAAACTACAGCACTGGGGGATTGAAGACATGGGAGATCTCTGGATCAGCCTGTCATCTAGCCTGCGACTCAAATGTAATAGGTGAGCTCAAGGCCAGTGACACTAATCACAAAAAAATAAGGATGATGGGTGGTAGAGATGGCTTAGTGGTTAAAAGCACTTGGTGCTCTTTCTCAGGGCCTGGGCTTGGGTCCCAACACCAGCATGGTAGTTCACAAGAATCTGTAACTTTGGAGTCCTGGGAATTAGTACCCAAACAAGCTCTCAACACTCTTGTAATCTGAGAGCAGCTCTCATAAAGTTCTTAAGCAATTTTATCAATTTTTAATTTACATTAATGGTCAGCAATAATGCATCATTACTACTTGGCAGACTCTGTAAAGTACACACAGATTTCTTGATCCAGATGGTGGAATGATCCTAAGAAGTTGTATTTTGGGGCTGAAGACATGGCTTAGAAGTTAAGAGCACTGACTGCTCTGCCAAAGGTCCTGAGTTCAATTCCCAGAAACCACATGGTGGCTCACAACCGTCTGTAATGGCATCTGATGCCCTCTTCTGGTGTGTCTGAAGACAGCTGCAGTGTACTCATATAAATAAATAAGTAAATAAATAAAAAGAAGTTGTATTTTTAAATTCCCTGGAAATGCTTGTGGAGAGATACTTTTGTGAGGGCTAAAGTTATGACTCTTAAGTTTTAATTATTCTGCCTAAGAGATCTATAAAATAAAAACTCCTTTCACCTGTAAACCCCTCTTGCCCAAGGACAGATAAAACTGTAAACTCCATTTGCCCAAGAACAGATAACTTCCTGGACTGCTGGAGGCTGTTGCTCAAGAAAGATAACAATGGCTGAGTTTTCACTTCTGTAAACAAGGTAGGTGGCTCCAACTGACCAGGATGTGCTTGATAACATGTAGGTAGGAGGAGCATAAGCCAGAAGTATATCAAGATACATGTTTGCTTCTGATTAGATGAAGGAAGCCTTGTGTGTTTTGTTTTTATAAGCATCTGACTAATGTAATATGGAGATATTCTCTGGGAATCCCAGGTATGGATCTGGACAGAATCCGTCATCCTGGCCAGTACTTAATAAAGCTTGCTTCAAATTGGCTCAAAAATTGTAGTATTGGTCTTATTCTTGCATGCTGGAATTAATACTTTGAAAACAACTGTGCCAACTGTTTTGAAATGTACCCTTCAAGATAGAGGAGAAGTATGTTTGACTAAGAAAGTGTCTGACTGAGTGTGGTGGTACATGCTTTTAATCCCAGCACTCAGGAGGCCGATGAAGGTAGATCTGCTTCATACACTGAGTTCCAGAACAGCCGGAACCACAAAGTGAGACCCTGGATTGTTTGTTTGTTTGTTTGTTTGTTTGTAAAATTGAGTTTTCGAGCTGGTTGTGGTGGTGTACGTATATAATTCTACTGATTGAGATTCAGAGGTAAGATGATGACAGCCAGTTCAAGGCCAGCCTGGTCTATGGTTCAAGTGACTGGCAAACAAGGACTCTTAGTTAAGACTGCTTCATAATAAATAAGAGGAAAATAAAAATCAGTAGAATCTAACAGGATTGTCCTCTATGAATTCCTTTTTAAGAATGGAATGCTGAGAAAGGCGTCCATATGCCCAAACACCCCAAACCCCTTGATCTGGCAAACGAGAATGTGCCCAACCTTTGTGTAATGACGGCCATGTAGTCTCTCACATCTCAAGGCTACGTGAAGGAGCAGTTTGCCTGGAGACATTTCTACTGGGACCTTCTCACAGAGAGCATCCAATATCTTAGAGATTACCTCTATCTACCTCCCCAGATCATGATCCTGCCACCCTGATCATCAGCTATCCTGAGACTACAGACCTTGGCCCAAAGGTGCAGAGGGTGAGCAAAAACTGCAAGATTTACAGTAGGGGAGGCATGCAGAGAATCCACAGAAAGAGTGCTTTGAGTTGTCCATCCAGCCCCCCATGCCTCTGTCCCCCATGTCCCATGCCTCGAAGTCTGTCATCATTCCTAGTGCGAGAGAGATTAACTTTCATCCCTCTGGAACTGCCCAATAAAAGGTTTCCTCCTCTAAGCTGCCTCGGCCATGATGTGTTATCACAGCAACAGAAAAGTGACTAAGAACCACAGGACAAAGAGAAGCAGCTGTGGCGATGGTGCCGTGTTTGCTCTTAGATGGGTAAAGGTGTCAGTAATTCAGATCAAGAATTTACCTGGTGCTCTGTTTTAGGGTGTCATCATTTAGATATTTTGTCTTCTTTTAAATTAGAATGACTTGAATAATAATCATTTTAAAAGCCCCCCAAATCTCTAGGTGATACTAGAAAACACAGTAAATGTGGCTGAAGGTGTTGTTTACACATCTTCCTGGCAAGCTGTGGTTCCTTCCATGTTAGCAAAGGCTCTCCAAAAGTTTCCACGTAATTCTACGTTGCGTGCTCCCTCTGTGGGAAGTCTTTCCTGGAGGAGGACACTGAGGTACAAAGGTAAAGGAACCAGCATGAAGTCAGATTACAGGACACACATGGAAATCTCTCCTTCCTTCATGTCAGTATCTTAAGGAAGCATCTCATTGGTCCAGAGATGACAGACATCCCAACACTCAGTTATGGTGGAACTTTCCAAAGCCTAAATAACTGGTGTAACCAGTTGTAAGCTCTGCTATTGGCTGACAGGAGGTAAGAGACTGGAGAAAGGGTGAGTGTTGAAAGGAGAGGCAAGCCTGGGCCAGGAGTGGAACAGGAAAATAACAGAGCAAAACCTTCTGACTTCTGGCTTGTCATGAGTCAAGGTTGATTTGTAAATAGTAAAATGAGACCACTAGCAATCCAAGATAAAAGCCAGGTGGGTCGTGATATACGAGGTTGGAATGATCAGACTAAGGAACCTTGCCACCTCTTCCTTCCATGAGTCACATGTGCTGGTGCGGTCACTATGTCATAGGCATGTGCTGCTTTTGTGGTTTCTACTGGGAGCGTTCCGTCCCTGTCTAACTGGCTGGACTGATCACTGGGGCATCACTCACCATTCTTTCTGCTTTCTTTTATTCCCTGTCAAGTGCTCTGTATCATGCTTCTAAACGTGGGGACTAGGGAGGTGGTGGTGTGAAATACAAGGCTTGTAAAAAAGCAACATGATTCTGTTTCTGTTTGTTGGTGTGTCTATTTATGATTCTATCAAGCTATGTCTGTCTGTCTGTCTGACTGTCTGACTGACTCTATCTATCTATCTATCTATCTATCTATCTATCTATCTATCTATCTATCTTTCTATCTATGTGTGTATGTATGTATGTATGTATGTATGTATGTATGTATCTATCTATCTATCTATCTATCTATCTATCTATCTACCGGTAAGGAATATTCTGCCTTATCATTCATTCATCTAGGCAATAAGTATTTATTTTATATTTTGCTGTTGATTAAGAACAAGATAATTCCTTGGGGGCTATCACAGAGGATTTCCTTAACACATACCTTTTACACATTACATATTTATGAAATATTTGTTACGATGGATAGTTCAGTGCTTGCTGTGATCTGACATTGCTGTCAATATAAAAGTAGATGAAGGCAAAATAAAAGATTTCTAAGTTTTAGGGGATGACAACGCAGGCATATAAACCAGTAAGTAGATGGCATTTCAAAGATTCTACATAGTTATTTATTTGTTATGTGTGTCACAGTACACAGGCAGAGGTTGGAGGACAACTTGGAGGAGTTAGTCTCTCCTTCTACCTTGGGGGTCTCAAGAATCAAATTCAGGTTGCGAGGCCCGGCCTTCCAAGCCACCTCACGGAGCCGAGGAGGTGGCCTCTGAAGTGCACTCTGACTCATGGGTTCAGTGTGGGAGTTGGGCAGGAAGAGGTCATTGTAAGGGGCGGGAGCAGTGTGGACATGGGTACTAATTCTTGGTGAGCTTATGCATTTGAGGGATTTCAAGCAGTTCAGTTTGCCCAAGGACCGAGAGAAGATAAGACAACAGCTAGGTGCTCAGAGAGAGGAGAGCCATAAAAATGGGCCTCTAACTACCCCAGGGATGCTCATTCCTTTGCAACTAACTACATGTAGATTTGTGTAACCTTACAGGGACAGAAGAAAGGAGTCCAAATATCTGGCCCTAGAGAACTTGAGTTTTATCTGCCTTACTGATGTGGTATGAAGCTGTGTCTGCCTCTGAATTTGTGTGTGTGTGTGTGTGTGTGTGTGTGTGTGTGTGTATGTGTGTGTGTGTGTAATGTGCATGAGGGAGGACGTAGGATGGCTAGTCTAGAGAGAGTGGACTCTAGGCATTTCCAGAATCGTTGTACATTTCAATCCTAGGCCAGCTTTTCATTCCCCTCCCCTTCCAGTAAGGACGATTATCTCTGGGAGTTCTTCTTTCTTCCTCCTCCTCCTCCTCCTCTTCCTCCTCCTCTTCCTCTTCCTCCCCTTCTTCTTCTTCTTCTTCTTCTTCTTCTTCTTCTTCTTCTTCTTCTTCTTCTTCTTCTTCTTCTTCTTCTTCATATCACAGGATTTGATGAATGAAATGAAAAAGGAGAAGTAAAGGGAGTCAGAATGGCTAAAGTGTGAGGTGGATGAGAAACCTGAGTGGATGGAGAGAGAAGGAGAGCAGGAACCTAAGATCTGGCTGATGAGTCTCTTGTATATGGAAGTCAGTGGAACTGAATCAACCACACCTCAAGGCCAGAAGCTGAGTGGAAAGGGCTCGGGGGAGGGTGCAAAGGATTCAAGCTAAAGACTTTACATTATGCAAGAATTAAGAGAATTGGGAGAACAGGAACATGAGTGGCATTGTTGCTAAGGCAAAAAATGGACACTTTGATGTGTTTTGATCTCTGAGATAATAGGCTTGTAACACCAAGAATGCCCTGCATTTTGAGACATGCAAGTGATGCAGGTATCATTAAAAAAAAGAAGAAAATGATCTCAATCCTAGCCATTGTTGAGATGCACTAATATAGTACAGACAACAGCATTTCATGTAGGTTAGCATTCAGTCCGTGCCTCAAGTATGGAGTCTCTCTCTCTCTCTCTCTCTCTCTCTCTCTCTCTCTCTTTCTCTCTCTTGTCCTTCTCTAGTCCTCCTCCTCTTTCCTATATTCTTCTCTTTCTACAATTTGCATGCTTCTACTCTGAGAGCTAATTTCACTTGGTAACTTTGCAATATCAAGCTTGAGAGTGACGTTCTTGACATTGGTTTCTTCTAGTTTTCCCAGCTGTGGACAAAGCAGGTGAAAGAGAAGCAGGTGTGAGCGCCAGGATTGAAGGCTCATGGAGAGAAGCTGAGACTTGGCACCTTGCAGTAGCATCAGAGTCCCTGAGGGGAGTCCAGGAGAGGCTATGGTTGAAGGTGCAGCCCAGGGACAGTGAAGGCACTGGCATATTGGAGATGCAAAGATTGTGGTTTGACCACCAAAGACAATGCAGCTGTGGGTGGGGCTGGCCTGAGCATAGGAGACATACTGTGCGCCATTGAGGGCAGAAAAGTGGGGAAAGTCTTTGGAGCCAGAAGATTGTGAGTGAATCCTGGGTATCCAAAACTGAACTCTTTATACTGTTAGACTTTGTTGAGACTATGCCCCGACTCTTCTCTCTTATAATAAGGGAATATTTAGCTTGCTTTTTATTTTATAAGGGCCCACAGTGTGAGACTCTGAACTATTTATTTGTTTGTTTACTGTCTATGAGTGCTCTATTTACATGTATGCCTACATGACAGAAGAGAACATCAGATTCCCATTACAAATAGTTATGAGCCACCACCATGTGGTTGTTGGGAGTTGAACTCAGGACCTCTGAGCCCTGTCTCCAGCCCCGAGACTCTGATCTTGTAGAGTCTTTGGATATTTTAAAGGGACCAAACTTTCACTTAGAATTTTTTTTATTGATATTGATATTAATATGAGATCCTGAGGATAAACAAGAAAGCATAGGTTCTTGCTTAATAGTATTATAATAGTATGTTACATTTTTGTCCACTTAACATATGCCAGAGTTATCCAGGAAGAGTGAACTTGAATTGAGAAAATGCCTCTATCAGATTCACCCATGGGCAAGACTGTGGGGGCATTTGTTGATTAATGATCAATATGGGAGGGTCTATCCCACTGTTAGCACTGCACCCCCTGGGCTGGTGGTCCTGGCATGTATAAGAAAGCAGGCTGAGAGCCATGGAGAGCAAGCCAGTAAGCAGCACCCCTCCATGGTTTCTGCTTCAGTTCCCACTTCTGGGTTAGAGCCTTGAATTCTTGCTCTGTTCCCCAGTTTATCCAGTGCCTCACTGGGGCTGTTCTTGGATGTCCTTATTCGGTCTTTTGTTTTAACCTGCATTTCCTGGCTGGTTGTTTCCACTAAGTGCACGATGGATTTGCTCCCCGTGGTTGGATACTATTGCCCTGTCAGGACCCCACACAGGTCTCTGCTGTTGGAAAACACTTAGATACTTTGGGGGGGGGGGAGAAGCTTTTTGCTGTAGTAAGGACACAAGATGGGAGAAGAACAGCTGCTTTCTCTTGTGACATCAAAGAGCACAGGTCTGTTCTAGGATCATTCCCACTCACGTCGGGGAGACACACAGTCCCCCCACCCCCATGTTTTCCATCTCAGATGCCCATCTTCCTAACCATTGGGAAATTCCTTGTTTTTCCCTCTCAGAAAAAGACACACACCGAGCACTAGGATTTTCTTGGCTCCCACGCCTTTATGTAGAAGTCCCTGTAACAAAGAAGCCATCATTTACACTGGTTAGTCCATTTTTTTTTTGTCTGTCCGCTGAACTGGGGCTCCTGGGAGCCAGCAGCTTGTCTTAACCTCTATGCTCACCATCAGACAAACATAAATTCTGTAACTTTGAAGGGTTACTTAATTGAGGAAAGAAAAAGATTACTAGGGAGATGGCTAAATGAGCTGCCGGAGCTTTGGTTATAGATGTTGTCTTGGTTAGGTAATGTTTTGTGTTTTAAACAAATCTGTTACCTCCTGTTCTTACTCTAACAATGTGTAGTCTCTTTTCAGCACTGGAGTCTACTTTATGTCTTTATCTACTAAAGACCCTTAAAGTGAGATGAGTCATCTAATACGTAAATGACTCTTCATGTGCTGTTGAACCCCAAAAGACCATCAAGGAGCCATTTCTGATGTAATAGCCTCGAACCCTCAGAGGGACAAGGTTTTATAGCTAATGGAAGTAAATGAGAGGAGTCCAGCCTGGCAAGTGTCTAACTAAATGTCTAGTGTAGGCCGGCTGGTGGGTGTTCTGAAGCAAGACCATATACAGTCACAAAGGGTCTGAAAGGACAACGGAAACAATCAGACTAATCTTTGATTAACTGTTGTTAGGGAGTAGCTCTTGTCAAGGACAAGCCATGGGGTCCTCCCTGGTAAGTGGATGCAGTTTGGGTTCTGCAGCTGGTCCAGTTCTCAGGCATTTTTTTTTTTTTTCTCTTTAAAAATGGAGACCAATTCCAAGATGGAGTAGGTTTGGCCTCTTACTCACATAGTTAAAGAACCTCAAAGCAAAGCTCTGCAGT
Organism: Mus minutoides; assembly: GCA_902729485.2. Taxonomy (NCBI): domain Eukaryota; kingdom Metazoa; phylum Chordata; class Mammalia; order Rodentia; family Muridae; genus Mus; species Mus minutoides. The sequence goes on from LR750170.1 coordinate 604,206, forward strand.
AAATCATACCATTTTGCATTTTTATAATTGGGTAAGTTTAAAAAATGTGATTAATGCTGGATTAGATTTAATTCCAATTTCACTTATGGCTTTTTTGTTTCTTTTTTACATTTGCTTTAGCAGACTTAATAATAAACAGGACAGACATTTTGATGTAGTATAACCCGAGTGCACTGGAAATAGAAGAGGAAACTGACTATTATTACCAAGTTTCTACTTTGTGTCTATAGATAATCAACAGAGATTTTATTATCTTCTTGGCTAAGCTGAATCAACTCTTCTATATCTCTCTTTGATCAGCAGTGACATGCCTGCAGTACTTCATTACAAAACCTTAATATTGTCTGCCCCTAAAAGTGGCAAAAGAGAAAATTACAGAATTCAAAGGGCTTGGGAAATATCTACCGTGCTTTCATTAAAGTCAATAATACTCTTTGGATGAACTGGAAGTCAAAATGAATTTGAGCAGGGGCAAAGCAAAACAAAGGGCTTCTTATCTTTCTTCTACTTAATTAAAGTAAGACCCTGCATTTAACATCTGCTTTTCGTTTTGTTCCTAGGAATGAGAATTTAAAGTAATGATATAGTACCCGGTGCGGGGATTGCTTCTGGTAAGCGGCAATTTTCATTCACTGGTGTTGACTCCCTGTGACATGTGTTGAGGAGTGCTCCGAGGCTATGTTTGGGTTCAGGAGTTGAATGCAGAGTATTAGTGACTGCTTGGCATGGGGGTGGCAGCTTACACGTGGGCATATGCTTACTCTAATATAGTTATTAAAGACAGCATCAGAAACCTGTTTCCAAGACCACTGGAGTTCTAATATGATAGAATATTACATCCTGAAATAATATCCATAACCACCCTACTTATGGATTACAATTTTTCTTCCACAAATGAAGAAAGGGAGATTAGGAGGTTAAATGCCTTGACTATAAGCCAGTTATTTATGGGCAAAGCTGGGATTTCATCCTAAATGGACTGACTTCAGAAAGCATCGTTTTTTGCTTGGCAGAGAAGTCAGTTTTGTCTGTTTGTTACAGGGTCTGGCTGAATAGCCCGGGATGGCCTCATAGTCACTCTTCCTTCCTTAGTGTCTTGGGATTACTTGGATCCACGAAGGAACTACTTTTAGTCCCAGTTACCAGGAAAATTCCATGGGTATGTTAGGGCTTTTCCCAACTTGGATGACTAAGTTATTTTACTTAGCATAATGTCCTTAGGCTCCATCGCTGGGTATCACATGCCATACTTTCTTCCTTTGTCAGACTTAATAAGCTGGATGTGGTGGTGCAACCCCATCACTCATGTGGCAGAGGCAGGAGGACTGATACACACTTCAGGCTATCCTTGTCTATATAGCAAGCTCCAGGCCAGTGAGGAGCAAATAACAACAAACACAAACAAAGAAGAAGAAGAAATTGAGAAAGAAAGCAGGAAAACAAATGGCTAGTATTCTTCAATAGAACACACAACATTTTATACATCTACCTGTTGATGGACATTTGAGCTGCTTCCTTATTTAGCTATTATGAGTTGTGTGGCAACAGACATGGGTGTTCAACCATTTCTTTAAGCCAGTGCTTTCAATTATTCATTGAAAAATTTTATCATCCATCAATTAGTTGTGACTTGGAGGTGAAAAAACCCTTAGCTATACTACAAGAAAGAGGTAAAGAGTGGGCATCTACACTACCACTGAGTGTGAGTGTTTGCAGGGAATGGGCACAGCCAGTTGATAAACAAGGAGAAGAACCTCCCTCAGCAAATGACTGAGACTATACTGGTAACCCAATAGAAATTAAAGTTTCACATTATGGAGACCAGAAGTCTGTCATCAGGATCATTGAGTGAATGTCAAGGTGTTTTTTTTTTTTTTTTTTGAGACAGGGTTTCTCTGTGCAGCCCTGGCTGTCCTGGAACTCACTCTGTAGACCAGGCTGGCCTCGAATTCAGAAATCCGCCTGCCTCTGCCTCCCGAGTGCTGGGATTAAAGGCGTGTGCCACCACGCCCGGCCGAATGTCAAGTTTTACTGAGCCACATCTCATCTCTTCTTTTCTGTCCCAGTTTCTCATAGCTGCTGACAAGTCCTGGGTTGTGGTCTTTCTCTTTCTCTGCCTGTTTCTTCTACACACTTGTATTAGAAGAAAAATACTAAATATTGTATTAGGAGCTGTAAAGGTTTGACTATAGCTTATGTAGTAGCATTGTTTTGAGAAGTGGTAGGAACTTTAGGAGGTGGGGCCTAACTGGAGAAGGTGGAGGTGGGGTGTGCCTTTGAAGGTTATAGCTTGTCCTTCCCTTTCTCCCTTTTCTATGGATATCACAGGTTATTAATCAATGTCTTCTAAAGGAGCAGAAGTGATAAAATGACTCTCTTTCTCTGTCTCTCATCACTCGTACATACACACACACACACACACACACACACACACACAAGTCATATGTGTATAGATGGTTTATTAGAGTGGTTTACAGGCCGTGGTCTGGGCAGTCCAACAATGCTTGTTTCCCGTCAGAAAGGCCAAGAATCTGGTAGCTGTTCAGTCTACTACACCAGACATCTCAATAGTCTGGTGCTGGAGTCATGGAGAATTCCTAGAAAGCTGCTGGTCTTCCGTCTTTGTTGGAGTCCTGAACAGGTAGCTTTAAGGTCACTGAAGGAAGGCATCAACTATGCGACAGCTGTTGCCAGTGAGTATAAAGGCAAGCAAGCATAAAGCAAAAGCTTCCATCTTCCACCACTGGTTTTGTGGGCTGCCACCAGAAGGTGTGGCCTAGATTTTGGGTGGGTCTTCCTATCTCAAATCATCCAACCAAGAAAATCCCTCATAGGCTTTTGCCCAGCTTCTTGGGTTTTCATTGGTTCCAGATGTAGTCAATTTGACAGTCATGATTAGCCATCTCAGTGGCCAGGTTTCACTGAAAGTGGCATGAAGTGCACTGAAATTCTTGCCTCTCTGCTGATGAGATACTTCAACTGGACTCCAGGTTGGGGTGCCTCCTTTTTCCCCCTCGTCTCTATAATTTTCTATTTTGCATCAATTTGTCTGTTTTTCTAACTTGTTATACATTTTTTTTTTGTCCACCAGAAATCTGAATTTGGCATTTAAAAGAAAAAAATAAAAATCATCAACAATAACACTTAAACCACACACCTGCAAGTAACAACAACAACAACAACAACAACAAGACAAAGGGAACAAGAAAACTAAACAATTGCGCAACAACAGCAGTACAACCCCAGAATTCTGCTCGAGGACTTTAGAGATGTTCAGTTCTGGTTGCAGGCCCCATCTTTACCCCTGAGTAAGAAAAACACAGAGAACAGCCAGGCATAGTGGTGCTGGCATTTACTCCGAGGACTAGAGAGGCAGAGGCAGGCTGATCTCTAAGAGTTCATCACTACAAAGAGAGTTCCAGGACAGCCAGAGATACTACTACAAAACAGAGCAAAGCAAAAACAAACAAACAAAAAAACCCCACGAACAATCCCAACTAAACAAAAACAAGAAGAAAAACATGGAGGATGAGAAATCTGCCAAAGATCTTGTACTGGCTAGTTTTGTGTCAACTTGATACAGCTGGGGTTATCACAGAGAAAGGAGTTTCAGTTGGGGAAGTACCTCCATGAGATCTAGCTGTGGGGTATTTTCTCAATTAGTGATCAAGAGGGGGAAGGCCCCTTGTGGGTGGGACTATCTCTGGCTGGTAGTCTTGGGTTCTATAAGAGAGCAGGCTGAGCAAGCCAGGGGAAGCAAGCCAGTAAGGAACATACCTCCATGGCTTCTGCATCAGCTCCTGCTTCCTGATCTGCTTGAGTTCCAGTCCTGACTTCCTTAGTGATGAACAGCAATGTGGAAGTGTAAGCCAAATAAACCCTTTCCTCCCCAGCTTGCTTTTTGGTCATGATGTTTGTGCAGGAATAGAATCCCTGACTAAGACAAATTTGTACCAGCAGAGTGGGGTATTCCTGTGACAACCTGACCATGTTTTGGGGAGGACTGTGGAAGGACTTTGGAACTTTAGGCCAGAAGATCCATTCTATGTTAAGAGCTTTGTCAGATGTTGTGTAGGAGCTTGGAAGATAATGTTGAGAATAGTACAGAAGATGGAGGCCTGGCTTGTGAAATTTCAGAGGGAAAATTAAAGACTCTTTTCAGGGCCATTGTTACTTTGATTGTGAAGATTCTGTAGTTCTAGTTCACTGTGGCTGAAGAAGTTGTGATTAACAAGATACCAGAACTACTAAAGCAAAAACTTGGCATTACTGGGACTATTGATGCTGGTTAGCTGGAGCTAAGAAATTAGCGGTGATTAAGAAGAGACCAGCATCAGTGAGGTGACATCTTCTGGGAAATGTTTTCTGAAAGCACAAGGAGGCTGTGTTCCAGAGATAGCCATGGTTGTACCTTGTGCTGTGACTGGACTTGGTAATGTGTAAGAGTTACCCAGGTGGTACTGGTTTTAGAGGCACGAAGGAGTCATGCAGAGCAGCTGAGGCCACGGAAGCACTGTGAGAGGCCATGGAAGGCCATTGGTGAAGGTGCAGCCTCAGTTGCAATTGATGGCCCAGGACTGAAGGAGTCATGAAGACAGAAGTATTTTGGAGATGCCAGTACCATGAGATGACCACCAAGAACAGCAGCAGCAGTGGAGTACAGCACTGGAGCCTAGAAGACAAGGTGTGTGCTACAAAGGGCATGGCTGGAGAAGTGACCCAAGCCCTTGGAGGAGCCCAGAAAATCGTGAGTTGGATCCCAGACATTGGGTGGTTGGAGATTGAATTTTGCTTTTGATTGTGACTGTGCCCTGATATTTTTCCCTCTTGAAGGAAGTTTTATAGTGAAGCCCACAGTTAAGAGACTTTGAATTTTAAAATACTTTGTATTTCAAAAGATACTGGATATTTTATAGGGATTGAACTTTTAATATGTAAAGACTGTGGGACTTTTAATGTTATTTAGATCTTGGGGATGAATAAGAACTAAGGGTTGAGGCTCACTACTGATGTGTTTGTGTGTCAAGTTGACAAGGGGTCAATTGTACTGGCTAGTTTTGTGTCAACTTGACACAGCTGGGGTTATCACAGAGAAAGGAGCTTCAGTTGGGGAAGTACCTCCATGAGATCTAGCTGTGGGGTATTTTCTCAATTAGTGATCAAGAGGGGGAAGGCCCCTTGTGGGTGGGACTATCTCTGGCTGGTAGTCTTGGGTTCTATAAGAGAGCAGGCTGAGCAAGCCAGGGGAAGCAAGCCAGTAAGGAACACCCCTCCATGGCTTCTGCATCAGCTCCTGCTTCCTGATCTGCTTGAGTTCCAGTCCTGACTTCCTTGGTGATGAACAGCAATGTGGAAGTGTAAGCCAAATAAACCCTTTCCTCCCCAACTTGCTTTTTGGTCATGATGTTTGTGCAGGAATAGAAACCCTGACTAAGACAGATCTCATGCCCTTTTCAACTTTATTCTTTTTTGTTTGTTTGTTTGTTCGAGACAGGGTTTCTCTGTGTAGCCCTGGCTTTCCTGGAACTCACTCTGTAGACCAGGCTGGCCTCGAACTCAGAAATCCGCCTGCCTCTGCCTCCCAAGTGCTGGGATTAAAGGCATGGGCCACCACTGCCTGGCTCAACTTTATTCTTTTGCCGTTTTAATTGTCTTGGTGCTGGGCATGGGTCCTAGCCCATGCTAAGCATGTGTTCTGTCACTCATCCATACACTGAGCTCTCCTCTGCCTTTTGTACTCATTGATGATGATGATGGTGGTGGTGGTGGTGGTGGTGGTGGTGATGTTGATGATGATGATAATGGGGGGGGCTCTTTTTGAGACAAGGTCTATGTAGCTCTGGATATCCTGGAGCTCACTATGTAGACCAGGCTAGCTTAGAACTCACAGAGATCCACCTGCTTCTGCTGGGATTAATAAACAAAGCTTGCCTGACTCTGGAATTGAGTCAGTTTTAGTTCTGTGAAATAGAAAGTTGTGATTTTTGCTCCTTGCCAATATTCCTTTTACTACATTTTTATTTCTGAAAAAGTCAAACAAGCAACAATAAGATATTGTTAACATGTTAAAAAAAACAAACAACCCCCCCAAACAAACAACCAGCCAAACAAAGGAGTGTTGTTAGCTTGTGATGTGAAACATTTTGAAGTGCATTTAACTTTGACAGAGCCTTTTTCAGCTCTTAAATTTTAATTTTATATTGTTTTAAGCTGTAATTACTGTGCCTAAGAGATCCATAAAACAAAAATGCCTCTAACCTATAAACCTCTAAGATTAACAAGGCAACTGTTTTCACTTCCCTGAGCAAGTGCGGTTAATCCAACTGCAACAGAAGTGTTTGGTCACACTTAGGAGGGAGGTATGCATGCAGAAAGTATGTCAGGATGTACTTGCCCCCATTGGATAAAGGTGGGAAGTACATTGCCTTTATAAGCTCCTGGCCAGGGTAGCTTTGTAGCCATGCTCTAAAATCTGCTTTATATCTGACTCTAAATTGTGGTAGTGATCTTATTCTTGCCTGGTGGGTCTCTCTCTCTCTCTCTCTCTGTCTATCTCTGTCTCTGTATTACAATTCAAATTCTTGAATTACATTAAACTCAGGTCAGCAGGTTAGGTGGCAGCTACCTTTTACCAACCAAGCCATTTTGCTGGCCTGTTTCCACTTCCTATACAAAAATACTGACAGATGTTGCCCAATGAGCAATTGCCTCTTGGAGGTTGTTACCAGATTTAGGGTCACAGGTTCTGCCTCCCCCAAGGCCAGATTTGCCTACTTATCCTCAATATGCCAATTAAAAGAGCCAAATTAATAGTGAAGAGCAGAAAGATTCCCTATGTGGCAACTTTGAGAAAAGAAGAAATGAAATCCAGTGAGCTCTCCAACGGCATCTTCAGGGTCCCGGCATGAGGAATTTATAAATAATTCAGGGTTGCAAAGAAACAGACCACGGTTCCAAATGAAATGTCTGAACTCAAGAGAGTGTGTTTGATCTTCAGAAGGAACATACTTAGACAAAAAGTACATTTGGTTTTTATTCCAAATATGCTGGTGGCCGTGTATTTTCCCCATTGGCTGGGGTCTGACCTCATAATCTCATTCAGTTGACTAGTCTGGAAAAAAAAAATGGCACACAGGAAATGAAGGAGAAAGGGGAAGGGGGTGTGTGTCACTGCTCCAAAGAGGAAAAGATCACCTCTTCTAGGGGCTACACAGATCAGCAGACCGGACCGTTGTGCAAGCCAAGGTTTTCCTAGGTGAGGAGGATTAAAATATTTGCATAAAATTCTTACAAAGTGGGAGAAATAAAAAAGATTCTATCATTGTCCTAAACAAAATTTTATAGTATTTGATAAAAAAGTTATTTGATATTTCTTATGCATGTACACACATGCATAGCTAAGTAGCGCAGCCAAGGCGTGGTCCTGTTTGTCACTGCAGGGTTTCCACTCTGTCTTGCAAGGCCAGGACAAGTTGTAAATCTCTCCTGGGGACAAGTTACTCCTCTGGCTGTCCCCACCTCTCCAGTCTTTTCTTCTCCCCAGAGGAGTTTCCTGAGAGAACTCTAATTTCTTGGAGTCCTCTGTCTCAGTAGTCTGCTAGCCAAAGGACGGGATTCAAGAGAGGTCAAGCATTGTGAAGGCTCCCGAAGGTGGATTAGGCCGTGTTGATTTGGAGGCTTGTGAGTGGCTTCAATTGAGTAGCCTCCAGCATCTTAGATTTCAGGCTCCTTTGGGTGTCTTAAATGAACTTGGCCTCTTTTGTGGCAACTGATAACAGGCTGTGGAGACGAGCCTGCCAGTGGGTGATAGGAAGGGATATGTCTGTGGACTTGGAGGAAGTGATAGGTCTGGGAAGGGTGTCTTCTGAAAGGGCTAGCCTCACCTTCACCCAACAGCTTCCTAAGAGTGCTCTAAGGTAAGTTATTCAAAGTTTTATTCCTTTTATAGACTTTTTAGCTTACTGTCGGTCGGCCAAGTGAGCAAGGCAGAGTCTACAGTCAAAGAAAGCGAAACCACTATCTTGGAGTAACTGTCTCTCAGGCTGGAATGAATGAATATATTCTAAGGAGATATTTATACCTCTTTTTTTTTTGGCAATCATGATATTGAAATTCTCTCCAGGAATATCCTGCAAGGAGCTGAAATGGCTGAAGCTCTGGGGACCTCCAGAGGAGGAATTTGTCAGAACTTTTCAGATGACCTTGCAAGAGATGCCTCGAGCTGAGACAGTGGTGTGTCGGGACCACACCTTAGCTGACTGCTTGCTTAGTTATAAACATAACTAATGTGTATTTTCTTCTATTTGAACACTATCCTTAAACTGGGAAGAAAGACACGTGTGTGTGTGTGTGTGTGTGTGTGTGTGTATGTGTGTGTAGTATGTATGTGTCCAGGCTTCTTTTTTCTTCCTTTTCCTTATGGTAGTCAACCACATTAAATAAATCTCTCCTTTTAATTTTCTTTTTTAGTTAGGCTTTTAAAATTGGACTATGGAGGATAAGTGGCCAAACATGGTTTATAGGGGCCCTAGTTGAACCCCAAGTCTGTGGTTTTGAGCTGGAAAATCAGTTGACTTAGTTGAAAAGGTTTAATGTTCCAAGCTGCTTTAGGTTGGAAACAAGATTTGGGGTCTCTTTACTTAAAGCCCCTTTTTAATCTTCTGGGGTGGTGGCTGCTGCGGGGGTGGGGCGGGTGGGGTTGGAGGGTGGGGAGTTTGTTTAATGTTAACAGTTCTTACTAGACCGTTCTGAGATGGGTGTTCTTCCCTATCTCTTCTCTTCAAATGGATCTAAAGAATTTACTGGTGTTGTGCAATGGGTAACCACAGGTCAAAGCATGCCTTGCGATCCTTTCCCCAGCCTCCAAGTCCGCCCAAGTTCGAATGACCTGGTTAACATTTTTCAGATATAGATTTTTTCCCCTAGCACTGAACATTTTCTTTTGCAAAATAATGCAAGGCACAGACTAAAGACTTAAGAGGCAATGGAAAGCCACAAGCCACGCGCATTTCAAGTTGTACTTTACAAAAAGAAATCTAAAAAGAGTTCTTTCACATTTTATAATGTGTGCACTTTGGGTGGTGGTAGCGCAGATCTTTAATCCTGGCAATCTGGAAGCAGAGGCAAGATGATCCCTGTGAGTTTGAGACTCGCCTGGTCTAAACAGCTAGTTCTAGAACAGCCAAAGCTACACAGAAAAACAATGTCTCACCGCCCCCCCCCAAACAAAACAAAACAAAGCTGTGCGCTACGATTTCTTTACAACTTTTTGTAGGTAACTAAATGGTATGTGGAGTGCTGCTAGATTAAAAAAAGAAAGAAAAAAAAAAGAAAAAAAAGGGTGGGGTGGAGAGGACTAAAACTGGGAGTGGTGGCGCACCCCTTTAATCCCAGCACTCAGCTAAGGCTGCTACACAGAGAAACCCGGTCTCAAAACAAAAACAAAAGGGGGCGGGGGTGGTCCTGTAAATCCTCACGGTGAATTTCAATTCTATATTCAGCCAGTCATTAAAAACCAAACCAAACCATCAGCATGCCTCTGGTACTGCGTACTTCAGTACTCACACTGCAAAATGAAATTGCAGTGGAACTGGGAATCCAACTTATTTGCTGAATATGGCTACCTCGCTCAGGCAGGAGGAGCCTTTGTCTTGCGAGTCACAGGCAACAGGTGTGCATTCAAATAGGCTGGTAGAGAAAATCAAGGAAAGTGTAATTTGCTCAGTGTCACAGTAGCTAGTGACTTAAAACATGCAGAGCGTTTTTATTTTTTTAGAAACAGAACTCTTAGTTTCAGATGTGTAGTCCTAAAACCCATCCCGGGCTCGGAAACCAGGTAGGGCAGCTTGGGTCGCCAGCCTTCCCTGCCGGTTATCCAGTAAACTGGCTCCGCCTAGTTGCAGCTCCGCGGTACCCGCCAGAGCCAAGCCGGAAGTTGCTCAGGCTGCCACTGCTTCTCAAGGTAAGAGTCCGTTCTGTTTAGTTTTCTGTGTCAAGACTCTTGGCAAAGCTTATAAAAATCAGAGCTAGCTGGGCGACGGCGGCGTGAGCAGGCACCTTGCGTGGTCCGGCAGTCAGGAGGCTGGACGAGGGCTGCGCTCGCCGGCAGGGTTGTCTTGATCTTTCTAGCGATTTAGGTTCCCAATATGCCTCGTGACTTTGACTAACGAGCCCTAATCTCCAAAAAAGGGGTAGTTGTAAGGACAGACGAGCATTAGGGCCTGAAAAGTATTGACTTTAATTTGTGCACCATAAGAAAAATTGAACAACGACAACTTGGCTTTTGCATTGAAACCTAATGTCATAATTTGCCCATGTGAGAGTTACGTGTGTGTGTGTGTGTGTGTGTGTGTGTGTGTGTGTGTGTTTGTGTGTGTGTATGTCTGTGCATGTCCAGCAGCTTCTTTTCTTTTCTTTTTTTTTCCTTTCCTTTCCTTTCCTTTCCTTTCCTTTTGTTTTTCTTTCTTCTTTCCATAATGTCTGAGGTCAAAGGGAAAATTTCAACTAGCAAATGTGCTATCTGGAATTTCTCCTAACACAGCTAAACTTTAAACTTTCAGTTCAGCTACATATGTCCTCCCGTGAACTAAAAGGAAGAAAAGTGGACCGATCCTTTTATACTAGGCTAACACAGAGGTGCGATTTAATCTGTTGGTTTATTGGTAACAAAGTTAGGGTTTATGGAAGAGTGTTTTGTTCAGCAGAGAAGTTTTAGAAGTTATTTTTAGACAAATGTATCCGTTTTGCTCCACCTTCTCTGTCACACCTCTCTGTTTACACAATGTCAGATTCTCTTAATTTCATTTTCCAAAAGCACTGTAGGCATGCCTTTTCTGTTGCTACACATAAGTCTCCAGTGGTGGCAGGAAAATGTGATACAAGTTTCTATTAGCTAATAGCACATTTCTAAGAAAAGAACACTTACTTCAGGTTGGTACAACTAGGCAAGATTCCAAGGAAAGGAGGCTATTTTATCCGGAGACCTGGCTTAGGATCTCACTAAGTAGCCCTAGCTGTCCTGGAACTCTCTCTATAGACCAGGTTGGTGTCAGACTCACAGAGATCTGCTTGTCTCTGCCTTCTGACTACTATGATTAATAGTGTGTGCCTGGTTAGGTGTTTTATTTAATTCTTACGAAGTAGGGTTTTTTTTTTTTGTTTGTTTTGTTTTTGTTTTTGTTTTTTTTTTTTTTTTAAAACTGGTACTGCCTCCAAAAAATAAGAAGACTAAGTGAGAGTGAGAATAACTAATTTGCTCCGGGTCACAACAGTGGTCCCTGACAGGTGATAATGGGTAAATGGATAGGACCAAGGTAGGGGAGATGGTTCAGAGAGCCTGATGACCAGAGTGCAACCCCTAGGTTGTACATGATGGAAGGAGAGGATTGACATCTGCAAGTGGTCCTCAGACCTCTATGGCATGCCGAGGCATGCAGCCCCCATCCCAAATGCAATTTAAAAGTCAGAGGACCAGTTCAAACACAGAAATACTGTACAGTTTAATGTGATGGTCATAGGGGATAGTGGCTGAGGGCATTTAAATGGACATTGCAAATTGTAGGTGTTTTAAAACAAAAGTAAAAAAGGGAAAAGTGACAGTGTTTGAAAAGAGGAGCCAAATCTAACTATTGTGTGAGCAATTTAATGTACTTCTTTTTTTCTTTTCTTTCTCTTCTTTCTCTTCTTTCTTCCTTCCCCTCTTTTTCTTTCTTTCTTTCTTTCTTTCTTTCTTTCTTTCATTAATTTATACCTTCTTTTTTTTTTTGGTTTTTTGGTTTTTTGAGACAGGGTTTCTCTGTGTAGCCCTGGCTGTCCTGGAACTCACTTTGTAGACCAGGCTGGCCTCGAACTCAGAAATCCGCCTGCCTCTGCCTCTGAGTGCTGGGATTAAAGGCGTGCACCACCACGCCCGGCTATCTCTTTCATTAATTTATTGAGAGGTGTTGCTATGTAGCCCTGGGTGTCCTGAGCTTGCAGAGACCCATCTATCTCTGCCTCCCAAGTGACAGGACTAAAAGTGTGCCATCAACTTAATGTATTTCTCAATAGTTATATAACTTTATAATATATACTTGTAGTATTTTTTTTTCTAAATTATAAATTGTCAAACCTGCAAAGAATTTAGTAAGGAATAGAATTATCATAAATGATGGGTGGGTCCTGAATGTAGGGTGAGACAGAGAATCTCCTTTATAGAGCCCGGACACATAATACGTGTGGCCCTTTTAGAGGAGGACCCTGGCCCAGGAGGGCACCTCTTCAGCACTGGCCATGTGGGAATATAGGCTTAGTGTTACCTGGTGGTTGGATTATTTAGAAGAAGTCAGAGGTACAGATTTCTTATGAGTTTTCCTGATCTCCAAATATTCACAGCTAATTTGTTTAAAAACAAATGTTTGTCCCATGCATACAGTCACAAACCCTGTGAGCTTATGTGTACAGTAGCTCTGTTATGTCTGGTAGATACTATTTTCACGAGGACGGTCCACTACCTGTGGCTCTTACAGTCTTTGTTATATTCCAGATCTTGGGGGAAAGGGTTATGATATAGATGTCCCATTTAGCGCTGAGCATGTAGCATCTTTTACTCTGTAGACTGGGTAGTTGTGGGTCCTTATTAATCACCACGAACTGCAAATAGAAGCTTCTTTGATGAGGACTGAGAGATGCACTATTTTATGGGTAAAAAGACAAGAACTTCAGGGGCAGTTTAGTACTATATCCATTTAACAGAATAATAGTATTTAAGATGGAGCTAGCCTCAATCCTAGCATGGATCGGGAGGGATTTATGGAGTCCTGTCCTGGCTCCAAAGCAAATGGCAACTGATGGCTCCTAAAGAAGAGAGAGACACTTTTCTTCAGGGATGTGGTCCCTTTACATCTACTCAGGCTTCTGTAGTTGGTCTGATGCTCATGCCCTTATAGGCATCTCTAAGTGGACTCAGTGGGTTTAAAAACATAACATGACACTGGAAGGGAAAAGTTAGGGGAAACAGAGGAGGAGTAGGAGGGAGGAAATAGGGGGTACATTTGATCAAAGCATTATATATATGTATGAGATTCTCAGTAGAGAAGTGTGGCTTTGGGCTATTGTTGGGTTGTTTCTTGGCAGTTTACAACCTTGGCTGAGTTTACAATCTTGACTTCCCACAATAGGACCCAGACTGACCTACCTTCTGCATTCTCAAAGATCACTGACAATGTCAGAGAGCTTTTGATTATGTGTGTTGTGTCCGTTCAGGTATTTGTCATACTAGAAATTCAAACAAACTGGGTATGGTGGCTGTAATCCTAATACTTAGAAGGCTGAGGCGGGAGGATTTGAGTTCAGTTTGAGGCCAGTCTGGGCTACATAGTAAGTTCTAGGCCAGTGTAGCTTACAGAGACTCTGTTTTAAAACAAAATAAAACAAACCAACAACACAAACAAATAAAACCCCCAAACAAACTGAAATTTAAAAAGTTAAGCAACACGTGTCAGCATAAGTAACATTTTAATGATATATATGAACAATACTTACCTAAAACAATAAAATAGCAGTGTTTTAGATTGTGTGTGTGTATTCACATTGATGTGTGTGTGTATTCACATGGATGTGTGTGTGTGTGTGTGTGTGTATTCACATAGATGTGTGTGTGTGCATGTTAATATGGCTGTCTTAGTTAGGGTTTCTATGGCTTCGACAAAACACCATGACCAAAACGGGGAGGATAGGGTTTATTCGGCTTCCACTTCCACAGCATTGTTTATCTGTGCAGGAAGTCAGGACAGGAACTTGAGCAGGGCAGGGACCTGGAGATAGGAGCTGTTGCAGAAGCCATGGAGGAGTGCTACTTTCTGAGCTTGATTTACAAGGCTTGCTCAGCCTGCTTTCTTATAGAACCAGGACCACCATCCCAGGCATGGCAACACCCCAAATCCCTTCCAACGCCCCCACCCCCACCCCCAGCCATTGAGAAAACGACTCAATTGGATGACATGAAGGGATTTCAACTGAGGCTCCTTCCTCTCTGATGACTGTAGCTTGTGTCAAGATGACATACAAAACCAGCCAGTACAATGTCTCTAATGTCTGTCTGTCTGCCTGCCTGCCTGTCTGTCTGTCTCTGAGAAAGGACATTAAAGAATCCCCTCAGAAAGTGTACTCAGCTTCCCTCTACTTTGTGTTCTAGGGACGATCCCTGTTGAGAACTGTCAGAAGCATGGCGTAAAGGCTTTTTCTCCTATCTTTTTCCTCTTAAGCAATGTACATTTTGTTGCTATGCGGCATTTTGTAGTTTTCTTTGTTTCATTTCTCACTGTGGCATGAACCTGTTTTCTCTCTCTCTCTCTCTCTCTCTCTCTCTCTCTCTCTCTCTCCCTTTGGTTTTTGAGACAGGATTTCTCTCTATAGCTCTGGCTGTCCTGAAGCTCACTTTGTAGATCAGAGTGGCCTTGAAGTCACAGATCTGCCTGCCTCTGCCTCCTGAGTTCGGGGGATTAAGGGCGTGCACCACCACCAGCTGGCTCATGCTTTTATTTAAATGTGTTTTAGGATTTCTGTGGGTTGAAGCCCTTAATAATTAGTTACTGTCTTTGTCTCTGGGAACTATTTCATCCTTTGCTTTTGTTCCTGAGACAGATCTCATGGATCACATAGCCTAGGCTGGCCTCAGATTTGCTGTGTGGCTGAGGATGACCTTGTGCCTCTGACCTTCCCACCTTCTCCTGGTAAGTCTCGTCTCATAGGCCTGTGCTGTCATGACTTCCCTGTGGTCTTCCTAGGTAGATAGTATTCTATAGTTTGGATATAGCATAGTTTACTCTTGTAAGCAGTTGAATTACCTTTAAGTTTTGCTACTATATTCCTTGAATAATTGTATGAGTTTTTTCCTTTAGGATGAATTTGTCTAAGTGGGTGTCTTATCAGAGGTTAAGCATATGTTTTAGCTTAATAGTATACTGTGAATTTCCTTTGAAAATGGGACAGTTTGCTTTCTGTGCATTAAGTGCTCAGTTCTTTTGGCTCTTTGGAGATTTATCAGTCATTTGCATTTTATTACTTATTTCTTTTTGTATTTTTGTTTTCTTGAGACAGAGTTTCTCTGTGAAACCCTGACTGTTCCAGAACTCACTTTGTAGACTATCTGGCCTTGAATTGAGATTTCTGCCTGCCTCTGCCTCCCTAGTTCTGGGATTAAAGGCCAGGATTTATTTTAAATGAAACGATAGTGTATTTGTGTGTGTGTGTGTGTGTGTGTGTGTGTGTGTGTGTGTGTGATATACATGTATATATACACATTTAAAGAACTTTTTTCTTTCTCCCACATGGGTCCTTAGGATTGAGCTTAGGTCATCAGGGTTGGTGACATGAGCCTTTATCAGCTGAGTCATCTCACAGGCCATACACGTACACGTGTATATATGTTTTTATGTAGGTAGGAAAGTGAGAGATGTGAAAATAAGAGGTCCTAGTTAGAAGGTAAAAAATTAATAGAGAAGAAAGAGAATGACCCTTGTACCAGATCTAGTGAATGTTCCATCCTCAGTGTAGTAGAGAGAAAAATATCCTTGAAATCTGAGTTAGTCTAAAAGGTATGCAACATGAGATGGCTAAACCTGTCACCCTTAGTTGGTCATTCCTGAGTAGGTAGTGAGTGGGGAGAAGGGGACTGATGAAAGTTGTTCTCTAGAAAACCTTGTGGTTGGGTCAAGCAAGCTTCGGATGGAGAGTATAGAGATGGCGAGCTTCACTAGCCAGAGACAAGAGGGAAGCGATTCCAAGGGAAACAGGACAGACAGATGGCAGGAGAAGATGGAAAGGTAGATGTCTGAGTGCAAATCAATGTTACCACATTCCGAGAGTTGGAGGTTTCAAGTCTTTCTAATTGGAACTTCCTTGACAAACCAGAAGCAGGCTAGGTCAACCTGGCATGAGAGGCAAAGATAAGCATTTCTTTTGGCAAAGTGAACTTTATTGTGATTCAAAGAGACATTTGGTAGATGGTAGCTGTGGGCTCAGAGCAGTGGGAAGGTGATGAAACAGTAGGGGGTGATGAGCTGGTGACAAGACAGGAAGACAGGTAGGAAGTCACCGGGATGGCGGGGTGGGGGGTTGAGGGTGGGTGAGGAGATGGCTCACTGGGTAAAGTACGAGCTGTTACAGTGCAAGGACCTGGATTTGGGTTCTGGACTTTCACATATGTGCTGGGTGGGTTTGGTGGCCTGCCTGTAATCCCAGGGTTTAGGAGGCAGAGATGAGATCCCTGAAACGAGCTATCTAGCCAGGTGTGACCTCTGGCTCAAGTCAGAGACTCTGCCTCAATAGATAAGAGGGATATCGATCAGGGAGACACACACATACACTGCACACATGTACAGGCCTAAAAACATTTAAACAGACATAAAACATAGCCACACACATGTACACACTCAAGAGAGGAGGAGGAGTGTAGGGGTCATGGGAGAAGAGAGCAAGAGAAACAGAAACTCATAGGAATGAATATCTTGGGGTAAAAGGCAGATTTCATTTGGGGATGTTGTTTTTTGAAGCAAAAGCCATGTAGCAGACAGAACCTGGCTTTACAATGTAGCTGAAGATAGCCTAGAACTTCTGGTCCGCCCGCCTCTATTGCTTAGATTACAGATGTGCTCTACCATACCCGGTTTATGCAGTGATGTGGATGGAGCCCCAGGGCTTCCTACTTAGTAGGCAAGCACTCTATCAACCAAGCTATACTTGTGTCTCTGCCTATATGTTTAGAATGACTATTTGTGACCTTTGAGCTTTGTTCTACTTAGATTGTCCTTCACTTGTCCCTTGAAGTTCATTTTCACTATTTTCTTTCTCGCTGTGATTCTTTTTTGACTTTTACTCAGCCCACACTCAGTTGAATCTTCTTTTTCATAAGCCTCATTTACCCAAGGGTCTGACCTCAGAGAGTAGGCCAGACCGCTTTCTCACTCTGGTGTCTTGATCAGTGCGTTACTGTAGATATTCAGTATAGCCATGTTCCCACAACCTCCTGGGATAGAGTGAAGAATGAGTACTAAGACTAAGCTGGCTTTAAACTCATGAATATCCGCCTGTTTCTGCCTCCAAAGTGTTGGGGTTAAAGCCATGAACCACCATGCTCTGACCCCATAGAAATTCTTACTATTTCTCTTTTTCTCTCCCACACCTCTAAGTTTCCACAATGAATGCAGTTTGTTCCTTTATCATCCTAGGCAGTGGCTTTGAGACAGTTTCTCTCTACATGGACCTGGATGTCCTGGATGTCACTAGTTTCTGTATAGACCAAGCTAGCCCCAATTGGAGTCACAGAAATTCACCTGCCTCTGCCTTCACACCTGCATGGGCCACCATGTCCACCAGTGTTTTATTTTAAAAGCTCTCTGAACTTCATGTTGCATATCAGTAAAAAAGCCTTTGTATATTTCCTGTAAGGATGAGAGTCCATGCATGCACAGTGCTGAGCGTGATGGCTGAGGTAGAAGGGATACTGGATATACACTTGCACAAGGGGATTATAGATTAGTGAGTTTGCACAAGGGGATTATAGATTAGTGAGTTTTGCTTTTCTTTCATCTGTTAGTTTTATGCTACTTCACAAACGCCATATAGAATGTTCCAGAGAAAAGTTCTAAAGATATAGTGAGGTATTTGGTTCCAGTCATTACTCCAGATCAGGAAGGGATCTGGGAAAACCACTTGCTGACTGAGCAGGAGAAAAGGAGGATTAGACTGTGGCAGGCAAGCTGGACTGTGGCAGGCAAGCTGCGACACCCTCTCCCACCCCTTCCTCCCCATGATTTTCTCAGCCTTCATTCTCATCTTCTGTTTCCACATGCTCTAACCTGTCTTTTCAACTGTCTTAAGTGGTTAGAGCTCACAGGTCTCAGGTTGGTAGTCACTGGGCCATTTACACCCTTGGGTTTTCAGAACCTTCTCTGAAAATGTCCTAACTCCAGTTGTTAATTTTAAAAGGGTCATTTTTTTTCCCCTTCCTGTTTCCTCCTGTGAAAATGAACTCTGGAACTCTTTTTTTTAAAAACTGGGCAAGTGGAAATACTTGACCCAGTTTTTGATTTCTGTATGACTTGAGATTCAGCTATCAAAGGCAATTTAGTCCTCGGTGTGGAAGTTTTCTGGGAAAGTGCAGTTACTGGGATGAAGCGGAGATGGAGTTCCTGAAATGTTTTAAAGGTTTAAGCAGAAGTAAGCTTCCAGCTGTTAGCCACTGCAGCCCCTGGAAGGAATAATTAGTGTTCATTTCTGATGGGGAAATTAAGGCTGATGGCACACAATGGCCATGATTATCCATGTTAAAAAAAAAAAAAAAGATTCTTTTTTTTTTTTTTTTTTTTTGCCCGAATATATGTGTGTTTCTGTGTCTGTGCACTTGAGTGCAGGAACTGGCAGAAGCCATATGCATCAAACCCTCCTGAACTGGAGTTACTGGCAGTTGTGACCTGTCTCACTTGGGTTCTGAGAATTGTACCACTCATTTCTTAGTTTTCTCATTATAACTGCTTATTTATTTATTTATTTATTTATTTATTCATTTATTTATTGTGTGCACTGCATGCTTTTGGTGGCCAGGAGACATCCTGTGAGAATTGGTTTCTAACTGCCAGATTCTCACCAAATGTCCGTTCCCTTTCCTCTTCCTCTGTGTTCCCTCTCGTTCCTTTGTAGGTGAGACTGTCACCTTCTCTCTGTCCTCACAGACTCTTTCTGGATTGACTATGAGCTTTGTGATTAGCCTTGGCTTTTACCAATCTCCCTGTCCTTCTACCTACGTCTTCAAAGATTTTCTTACCTAACTCTGCACAAGCTATTTCTGTTATGTGGTGTTTCAGAGTTCACAGTCTACCAGGTTTGTCCCAGATCTTAGGTTGAAAAAAAAATGTTGAGTTCAGCATGGAATGGGAACTCCATTTTGTCATAGAACTCATGTTATCAATGGTGGTTCTGTTCTTAGGCTGAAAACCTCGAAGTAGAAGTACATTTGCGTAAAAAAGTTAATGGTGTTCTCATTCCAAAAAAGTATCCTTTTAATTCCCTCTTTTCATAACTTGTTTGCTTTTTCCTTACTTCTGAGAACTTTGCTTTCCCCCAAAATACTTGATCTCAACCTTGATTCAAAACTAATTGTTTCTGTATATTGTAAAGTAGCTATTGTTCAATGGTAGGTTAAGAACCATTGCTAATTGTGAGATTGTGAAATGTAAACAGCCCTGTTTAAAAAGAAAGCAATAAACAAACAAAAACCAAAATACAAAAAACCCCCAAAACCCCAAAACCCCAAAACCCAAAAACCCAGGGTCTTTCCCAAATCAATTGATTTATGCTGGTTTTGCTTTTCTTTTTTTAATCAAAGAGTTATCTCTCTCTCTCTTTCTCTCTCTCTCTCTCTCTCTCTCTCTCTCTCTCATTTAATGTGGGACAGAGTTTCTCTGTGCAACAGCCTTGGCTGACCTGGAACTTGTTTTGTAGATCAAGCTGATCTCAAACTCTGAGATTCACCTGCCTCTGCCTCATGAGTGCTGAGATTAAAGGTATGTGCCATCATGCCTGGCCAGATTTATTTATTTTTATTATTTTCGATTACATGTGGGTTTGTGTGTGATGTGTGCACTTGAGTGCAGGTGTCCCAGGAGGCCAGAGGACTCTGAGCCAGCCAGCTCCTCTGGTGCTGGAGTTACAGATAGATAGTTGTTAGTTGTGATGGCTATTCCTGGTTGTCAACTTGACTATCTCTGGAATGAACTACAATCCAGAAATGGAGGGCATACCCAGGAGAGATTTTTATGCTTGGTTTGAAGTGGGTGAATCTACTTCTAGTCCAAACCTGTGAGGTAGGAAGACTCACACCTTTGATCCTGTTCTTGAGGTGGGAAGACACACTTTTAATCAGGGCCACACCTTCTTCTGGAAGCCTGTATAAAGACATAAAAGAAGGAAGCTAGCGCTCTTTGCCTGCTTGCCCTTGCCTTACTAGCACATCCATTTCTCATGGTGTGTGAACTATATTACAAACTTAGAGATAAACACCTTTGATTACCTTGGTTCACCAACTGTGGGTGGCGATAGATTTGGTGACCCCGTATATGAAACTTGACAGTTTTGGGGAAAATACAGAAAGTGCTGCTGCTGATTGGTTGCTCTTAACATCTCTGGATAAATTGATAAAGGATAGAGATGATCTCTATGAAGGACAGCCAGGAACTCAGTGATAAAACTGACCAGTTTCAGATGTACAGAAACACTCTAGAGGTGTCTAAGCGTGCCATGGAAGAGAATCTTCTCTTCAGCAGCCACAGAACTTGTGGAAAATTGAAACCCTCATTAGAAGATTGAATTACAGTGAAAATTCAAGTCCTAGGTTCAGAGGGCATCAGCAGTTAAAGTAAGGGCATTAATTGGTAAAGAATTGACTTGGGATGGGGATGTATGGGAAGGCCCTACTGAAGCTGAGAACTTTGAATCCTCAGATTCTCAAGGGTTTACCTCACCTGAGGAAGTAGTTCCTTCATCTCCACCCCTTGAGCTGTTACCCTTCTCACCTGAGGAAATTTATCCTTCATTGTCTGATAAACCAGCAGTGACTTTCACTGAAGAAAATGCCAGGCAAGACAATAACAACGTTCTTCAAGGCCAAGAGTAGACAAAACAATGTTTATAATGCCCTATCCTGTAAGTTCAGCACAGGCAAGGTGAATGTTATAGTGGTATGACTCTTATGGGCCTTTGGTACTGGCTGATCAGTTCAGCCAGGTCTTCACCAGAAGTAACTGTGGCCTTTTACATAGATAACTGCACACTAGGGGAAAGGAGACTGGTTCTAAATTGACATTGATTCTGAGAGATCTCAAGACACAGTTGAAGTAGGAGCTTATGGAAGCCAGGTGATTAATGGAATTTTGGCTGAAGTCTGACTCACAGTAGGTCCAGTAGGTCCCCACACTCATTCTGAGGTTATTCCCCCAATTACAGAATGAATAATTGGGATTGATATTCTTAGACATTGGAAGAATTCTTTCATTGGTTCCCTGACCTGTGAAGTGAGGGCTATTATGGTTGGAGAGACTAAATGGAAGCCTTTGGAGTTGCCTCTGCCAAAGAAAATAGTCAGTCTAAATCAGTATTGCATCCTTGGAGGAACTGCAGAAATTAGTGCCACCATCATGAACTTGAAAGATACAGAGATGGTGGTTCCACCACTTCTCCATATCTCCTTTAACTCTCCTATCTGGCCAGTGCAGAAGACAGTTGACTATTGAAAACTCAATCAGGCAGTAACTGATTGCACTGCTGTAATGCAGTGTCCTTACTCGAGCAAATTAACACATCTACCGGTACATAGTGTGCAGCTATTGATCTTAGCAAATGCATTCTTCTCAGTACCTGTCTGCAAGGACCACCAGAAGCGATCTTCTTTCCTGTTACAATGTCTCCTCACACACACACACACACACACACACACACACACACACACACACACACACACACTTTCAGTTGTTTACGACTCATGGGCTGTGTAGCCAATGGATTGGCTGGATGGTCAGGGACTTGGAAAGTGCATGATTGGAAAATTGGTGAGAAAGACATCTGGGGAAGAAGTATGTGGCTAAATCTCTCCAAATGGTGAAGTATGTGAAAATTCTTCTGTCTCATGTAAATGCTTATCAAAAGATGACTTCAGCTGAGGAGGAGTTCAGTAATCAAGTAGATAGGATGACCTGTTCTGTGGACAGTCAGCCTCTTTCCTCAGACATTTCTATCATTGCCCAATGGGCCCATGAACAAAGAGGCCATGGTGACAGAGGTGGCAATTATGCACGGGCTTCACAACATGGACTTCCACTTACCAAGGTTGACCTCGCTACAGCTAGCTTCTCCTTGAGTGCCAGAGCTGCCAACAGCAGAGACAACACTAAGCCCCAGATATGGCACCATTCCATGAGGTGACCAGCATCAACCTGGTGGTAGGTGGACTATGTTGGACTACTTCTTCCAGGGAAAAGACAACACTTTGTTCTTACTGGAGTAAATACTTATTTTTTTCTCTATGTAATGTTTCTGCCCAAACCACCATCCATGGGCTTACAGAACCTTACCTACCATCATGGTATTCTTTCTATACAGTATCGCTTCTGACTAAGAGACTCATTTTACAGCCAGAGAAGTGCGACAAAGGGCCCACAGTTGTGGAATCAACTGGTCTACCATCTCCCTTACCATTCTGAACTAGCTGGCCTGATAGAAAGATGGAATGGCCTTTTGAAGACACAGTTACAGCACCAATTAGGTGGCAGCAGCCTGGAGGGCTGGGGCAAGGTTTTCCAGAAGAGAGTGCATGCTTTGAATCAGCAGTGTATGGTATGCTCTCTCCCATAGCCAGGATCCATGGGTACAGGAATCAAGGGGTGGAAAAGGGAAGTTCCACTCTCCATTATCCCTAATGACCCACTAGGAAAATTTTTGCTTCCTGTTCCCGTGACCCTAACTTCTGCTGGCCTAGAAGTCAGAGGCAGAGGCAGAGGCAGAGGCAGAGGCAGAGGCAGAGGCAGAGGCAGAGGCAGAGGCAGAGGCAGAGGCAGAGGCAGAGGCAGAGGCAGAGGCAGAGGCAGAGGCAGAGGCAGAGGCAGAGGCAGAGGCAGAGGCAGAGGCAGAGGCAGAGGCAGAGGCAGAGGCAGAGGCAGAGGCAGAGGCAGAGGCAGAGGCNGGCAGGGGCAGGGGCAGGGGCAGGGGCAGGGGCAGGGGCAGGGGCAGGGGCAGGGGCAGGGGCAGGGGCAGGGGCAGGTGGATCTTTGTGAGTTGAAGGCCAGCTTGGTCAGCAGTGTGAGTTCCAGGACATCCAGGGCTGATACACAGAGGAAACCAACCAACCAACCAAACAAACAATAGGCCAAGAAAGAAATAAAAAAGGATAACAATGTTAGGAGGGGTGATTGATCCAGATCACCATGAGGATATTGGATTGCCTGTCCACAATGGACATAAGAGAGATTGTGTCTGGAGTGTAGGAGATGCTTTAGGGTGTATCAGTGCTAACACATCCTGTGATAAAAGTCAAGGGGAAACTCCAACAGCCTAATTCAAGCAGGATGACAAAGGGCATTGGCCCATCAAGAATGAAGGTACAGGTCACTTCACAAAAAGTGCCAAGACCTGCTGAGGTGCTTGCGGGTGGAGAGAATACAGAGTGGGTAGTAGAGGAAGGTAAATTCCAGCTCAGGCCATATGACCAGTTGCAGAAACGAAAATTGTAGTTGACTTGAGTACTTCTGTTGTATTTTGTCCCAGCACTTGGGAGGCAGAGGCAGGCGTTTTTCTGAGTTCGAGGCCAGCCTAGTCTACAGAGTGAGTTCCAGGACAGCCAGGGCTACACAGAGAAACCCTGTCTTGGAAAAGAAAAAAAAAAAAAGGAATTTGTTTGTACAGATAGAAGGAATGTTTTGCTCTTTGCCTGCTTGCCCTTACCTTATGAGCACATCCATTCCTTCACTGGCATTGGAGCCTACTTCTTTGGGATTCCAGCATATACAGAAGACATCCTGCTTTGTGGGAGTGAGCAAATACTATATTCTTGGGCTTTCTATACACAGATAGCCATTGTTGATTAGCTAGACAGCAGCCTGTTAAGTCATTCCAATAAATCTCATATATATACTAGATCCCATATATATATATATATTTAATATCTATATTTAATATATATATAGATCACATATATATGATCTATATATGTATTTACTATATATAGATCACACATATATGATCTATATATGTATTTAATATATATATAGATCATATATATATATGGGATCTATATATATTAAATATATATATATATATATATATATATATATATATATATATATATATATATATAAAATCCAATTACACACACACACACACACACACACACACACACACACATAGATATTAAATTTTAGGGGAAAGCACCCAGGTCCAGGCACCCCAGCAGGCTAGGCTCAGCCAACCGTCCCAACACTCCAAATGAGGACATATGTAACAGCAAAAATCAGAGACAAGGGACTCCTCAATCAGCACATGCATCAGGCAGAGACACTGCAGAGCGGTCCAGTGATCTGAAGAGCCGGGGCAGTGAGCAAAAGTAGAAGACTGGTCTGGCTGTCCATGATGTCCGTTCTGGTTGGATGATGTCATTGCTGTCCCTGCTGGACGGAGCCATCTGGCACTCGTGATTGCTCCTACTCCAGAGCGCAGCTTCAGCATCACTGTTCATTGTCCTCACCTGCCCTCCTAGACGGTTTCCAGATTCCAGGGTGAGATCCAGTTTAGGATAAAGATTCTTATTTCTCTGACTTCAGCCTTGAGCAATTCAGTTATCACAAGTGTGGGCCCAAGTGAGGCGTCAAGGTTGTGAGAGGCTGGCTTGCTTTAACAACCAAGCAAGAGGCCCCGAAGAAGGTGGTATCTGACCTTGGCCTGAGTGAGGTATTATGGCCACTAGGTAGAGTTATGTGCTATTCACTATGCAAATATAACAGGCCAGTGTCATGGCTCAGCAGGTAGAAGCCTTTGCCACCAAGCCTGACTACCTGAATTTGATCCCTTGGCCCTAGCTCTTCAGGTCACTGGACTGCTCTGCTGTGTCCCTGCCTGATGCATGCGCTGATTGAGTCTCTTGTCTCTGCCTCTAGCTATTAGACATCTCTTAAGTTGGAGTGTTGGGATGGTTGGCTGAGCCTAGCCTGCTGGGGTACCTGGAGCTGGGTGTTTTTCCCCCTAAAATTCTAGTAACAGGTTTGCTTGTAATAGACGGTCTAGGAAACCAGGATTTAATTGAAAAATCTCCAACTGGTCCTTCCGCTTTACAGTTACATCCTTTACCCTTCTGCCTCCTATAGTCATCGAGCATTTTGAAAGTCACACTTTCCTCTAAGCCTGCAGAGAAATATTGCGCGTCTCATACTTTTTCAGAAGCTCACGCAAGGCTTGTTGGTTGCACTTACCGCCTTTCCAGAGAGTAATTCCATATAACTTGGAAGTTCCATTTCTGTGTTGCTTCTGGGCTTTTCTGTCTACAGCCTGTTCAGAGTGTTGACCTCACATACTGCCATATAACATGACCCCACCAGTTACTTCTAGCTCTCTGAAATACTGTGGGCCTTCAGGTCTGGAATATATGCGTGGGATGAAGTCCTTGATCTGGGCTAGTGTGGAGGTTGGTGCAGTGTGGCTGGTTTTTCTAACAGATGGGAAGAAAAAGCCAAGGAGAGGTTTGCATGGCATTTAGCTGACAGTTACTTCTTAAT